>JAIPMN010002318.1:0-21735 GCA_020650975.1 Apostichopus californicus
CCAAAAATTTCGTTGTGCGCTCCGCGCCAACTTAAGGTGGCGCTCCGCTTAGATAGTAATGATCACAACTCGGCGCCCCCCCTAAACGAAAATCCTGTATCCGCCCCTGAATATGGTGTATCTACAAACATCGTTTGATCCAACTTTAGAATATTGAGTTATCATGTATACAAGCCAAAGCGTCACACACACGGCATTATGACTTCAAAAATTCATTTTGCTTTCAGCAAGGAATAAAAAATGGAGCGACTCTGCAAACCAACAAATACAAATGTATTAACCTAAAAAAATGTTTCCTGTTACAGCTGGTGTACATTTTGTCTCAAAGTATGGAAATTTGTTCAATCCATTTATCGTTGCATTATATATATACGTCTATGTGAGAGCTAGAGGCTACACTATACCGATGAATTATACACGTTTTTACTGGCGCCTGTACCTGATAGCGACGTCATAAGCAGGGATAACCATAGGGAGATATTCAACGCCCAAGCCAAACCTATGTACCCGAGTCCAACGCAGAAACCAGCGAAGGTCGCGTAAAGCCGTAAGTTCTCGGAGCGTAAGAGAACTGTCACAAATGGTGCTGTTGAAAAATAATATAAAAAGAGAAAAATTGATCAATATGGAAAATTATGGGAAAGTTTGCATGGTGGTAGTTAAATTTATATTATTATGATTTAGATTACACATTAATTAGTGTAACTAATGAAATACCGATAAATAAATAAAATGGAAATAATGACCATTCGTGCCCAATCTGAAAAGTGATTTTCATATTGACCCAATTTGACAATTATTATTATTATGATTATACAACATTTCTATAGCACCTTATCCAATCAGAAATTGCTCTAAGGCGCTTTACAGTAAAATACATACAAACATGATATACAAATATATAAATCGATAATGTAAGGTATAAAAAGGGTAGAAAATTTGTTATATACAATCTGACAATATACACAATGTGTAACACCTGGAACACTCTTAAACAACACTCTAAACAACACTAAAACACCAGCTCGAAAACAACACTCGAAAAAACACTCCATAACAACACTCTAAAACAACACTAAAGCAACACTCGAAAAAACCACTCGAAAAAACACTTATAACACTCCATAACAACACTCTAAAACAACACTAAAGCAACACTCGCAAAAACCACTCGAAAAAACACTTATAACACTCCATAACAACACTCTAAAACAACACTACAACAAATATACATGTAACTTTTTTCTACTGGTAGTGAAACAACGGAATCCGCTGGCACTAGACCTAGACTACACTCCTGGATACGCGCCTGGCTGTTATTCATAACAGAATATAAAGCCTACATGCATTATATGGCTTTATGGAAAACTTAAAACCCTATACCTAAAATGATACAAATTTGTTGGACAGGGACACAGGTATGAGGATCGCAATGCACATTTCAAATCCATTTATTGCTTCTTTCAGTCTTGATGACCGAGACAGAAATCAAGATCGAGACATTTAAATCAGAAACGATAAAAAATTTCTAATTGACCACGAAAATGTTCGAAACTGCATATGGTGTCCAGCCCCAGCTGGGATACCTGCAGCTGTGCCCGGGGCGGACTGGGTTTTAAAACCGGCCCGGGCATTTTCCACCTAGACCGGCCCATTATTCATTGATATGCTACTTACATAGTGATCGCCGTCCTGGGGGAGGGGTCTAAGGGGAGGGGGTGTCCCCCTCGGCCATTGAGATATTTTTGAAGTTAAGGAATGCCTAGATGCAAAATGGTGCTATATTTCTCAATTTAGTAGGTTACAATAATCCTTTAAAAATGACCCAAAAATAAGTTTCCAGAAGCAACACTTGATTGAACTGAGGAAAGTTAAAAACGTAGAAAAAAAATAGACAAAAATATCTGTTTTAGACTGGATTTTATTTAGTTTTTCAAGCATTTTGTGTCTACATGCTTGAAAAAAAGAAGAAAAAAAGAACCTAAATAAAATCTATTAGCACGGACGGGTTGCCAATAGCACGTTCTTTTGTTACGAACTAACAGACTAACTAACATGGTGATTTCATGAGCTGATTCCAACAGTTAAAAATATATTTCTACACAGCCCGTCTGTATTCTATTAACTACTGTGAAAATGGGCTGTAATTTTTACCAGGCTTCCCAGCCCACCGGGCATTGTCCAAATGCCCGTGTGGCCAGTCCGCCACTGGCTGTGCCTATACACACACACACACTTAGGAATGAGGCGATCGTGATCGGAAGAATTTATTGTCTTATTGGTGCTCTACTTACTTGCTAAGTAACAAGAGGCCAGTTGCCATGTAAAGATCCATCCTACGGTACGATATGGCAAATCACCCTGGGATACCACAGGTTCCACGATTACACCAAACGATTTGGTAACACCATCAAAAAACATCATGTGTAGAAACCGCGCGATAAATGCTCGCGAAGTAATAATAGACAAGAGGCTGCGATTTTTATTCTCCATATTGGTATTTTCTCACTTCTATAACAAAACTAATTCAATCTTAAATACGAAACTGTTTTCATGTAGAACTCGGTTCTCGATCGCTTATTCCGTTTGCATACTGTACATTGCAGGTGACAACATGCGAGGCTTTGTTTATTACGGAAGCCTCTAAGTACTATCAACTATTTCTCCCAGGTCAATTTAGATAAAGAAGGACATAACTGATACAACCAGGGTCTTTAAAGGGCCGATTCTGCAAAACGCCAAACGTTTAAATTTGTTACGACCCCCCTTTGCCCGCCAGTATTCAAAAAAGCCAACCCTCAAATAAATACAACAAATGGATTGAAGGCGCTTTGTCAATATCAATGAAATACGTACATAAAGGAACGCAGCTTCTCTGCGAGTTAAACGTATATTAAGAAATATTGCAAATAAATTCAACATGCATACTTATTAAAGTGCGAATAAACTCAACTTACTTGTTAAAGTAGACCTTAACACACACACATCCTCACGCCGAGGTAGTCAGAACTGCTCTAAACTAACTTCATTTAAACCATACTGACTTTGTACAGGCCAGCATTAGAAGCAACACAATTAGCTATGAAGGAACATCAGTGTGGTTGGGATGTGGATTAATGGAGATGAAGTCATATGAATTGTTAGTCAAATGAGGTCAACATGCCTGAACTATTGTTGAAATGAACGGATGGAATGAGATAGAATGACTTAGTGAATGACTGGGAGGTGAAGCAATGGGTTAGCAACAGGAGGATCAGATCATGCAGGTTGAGAATTAACCAAAGAGCCTTAAAGGCATTGAAGACTCGCCCCAAACCGCGTGCGGTCTTCTGAAAAAGTTAACTTTCTGTTGCTTGCAAGTGACGTTTGTTCGTGTCGCTACAAAATGCAGACATTAATGAAACGTGGTACCTTAATTGTTATCTTTAGCTGGACATGAAATGTCCATCGCTGTCGTTTGTAAACTGTGTTGTGAGTATTGACCGCAGCTGTATATACTGACTGTACACTAGTGTCTAATTACCGACGGTAGCAAACTGTGTGTGTATTTTCTGGGATCGATGGTTGTGTCTACTACTTCTGTTACACCTCATTCGAAACTAGGTCAGATTACCGGCATTAGACGTTTCTTTTTGCGCGAGTCTTCACACCATTTAACCAAAGAAAGCAATTGGATGGTGCGTACGTGGCGGGAAATCGGGCGGGGGGGGGGGGGGGGACAAGAAATACTAAAACTGAAAGTTTCCCTCTCAACCTTTAGCTGTTGTTTGAGTGAGAATATATAGCGGACGGATTTTACTTTCGCCGGCTCATTGAGAAAGCCTCATATATAGTAACCGCAATTGTAAACGAAGCTATAGTTTTTACTACAGTTTTAATATTGCCCTACAAGAACACATTATGCTATGATAGGCTATTCCCGGGACCATGAATATACCGTGAACGAATGGATATAAATGAACGATTCCAGACAACAAACTTGACTATTAAAATTATCAAGAGCACATACACATACAAATCCTACAAAATAAGAACCAAACAAAATAAGGTCGAACATAATGGTGCCAAAAGTAAAAAAAAAATCCCCATTTATTCACCAGCCACGTGATGATATCTTGCAGAAAGCGGTCATAACGGGTCATGGAAGATTAAAGCAATGCTAAAACAAACTAGAATGTCAATGACATTGTAGCTCGACTACTATAAATCTCTCAAGGCTCTGCAAAAGCATTTACTGATTTCTTTACATAAAACGAAGTTTAAATACAATCCTTGACACTTTCATGTTCATATCGTTAATATTCACAGTATTCTCCGTCCATGGGTTCTTTCCATTTGTACTTAACTTATATTTTTCATTTTTCCTGGCAAACTGATGCAAACACAGATGTTGGCGCCTTCAAGAACTATGTTGCACATAGTCAAAAACATTAAACAAAACCCATAGGCTCCTGAGTGAATTTTACATTTTGACCCCTTGTGACCCCAAATGATCTTTGACATGTAAATAAAGTACAACTTTTATGACCTATCATATGCTGAACACTATGGATGACTTTCATGAAAATCCAACATTAACACTAGGAGGAGTAGGCTTTTTTGTGATTTCACTTTTTGACCTCTCTTGACCCAAAATGACCTTTGACCTAAAACCTGTCTCCATTTTTCTCAAGATCTTGATATCTGCTACAAACTGACAAAGTTTGATGAGGATTCATCAAAGAACCTGCAAACAGCAGGCCTTTGAGCAATTGTTGACGGCCAGACGGCCAGACAGACGCATTGCCATGAAAATAGCTCAACTAGTTGAGCTAAAAAGCGAACAAATTCCAAATAAATGTTTACAAGAGTAACATTTTACTGACTTTCTTATGTTCGATCAAGGTACTATCCACGAATTATCAAATCCATATATCGGACATGTAGCAAACTCAAAAAATATGTATGTTTTTTTCCCGCGGTTCTCGATTTACGGGCGGGGTTCTTCATTTTACGAGGTCAATAAAGCGTACAACACCCACATTTATGATGAGGTCACCTATATGTATTATCATATGAATGATATAGGCTACTGTAGATCTACCAGCTGGTAGCCGCAGACATCGACAGTGTAAACGCACATTTGTATATCAGTTATAACTACAGAAATCATCTCAAATACAGTACGGAAGCTTAAACGTGCCATGGAAACCGTGATATTTGCGTTTACAGACATATAAAGACCGTTTGTACCAAAATGTTGTGTTTTGTGTTCAGTATCCGTGACTGTACGTTGCGTTTGTCTTGAACAGCCAATCACGCATTTAGTTCTGACTGTATTGATTACCATCTTGTTATCACTACACCATCTAAGTGTATTCGTAGCATCTTCATTGATCAAAGGCTCGTCAATAATTTCAGATTTGTCAATTCGTTAAGCTATATTGGTCCCACAGTACTTACAAATAGAGAATAAAGGTTGCCTTCACTGGATCCATTTTTCTGCTGCGACATACTTGTTCTGTGTTTCCTGCTCAATAACAGAACCCCTAAGAACTTATGGAACGCAAAAAACGAGCAGGTTGAAGAATTGTCACTACATCGTATAAATGTTAAATAACAGCATTTGTGTGAACGGTTTGTTATAGCCATTTTCGTATATAAGCATGGAAGAGAAAAGGGGGAGGGGTGGGGGGGGGGCTGTCCTAGCCCATTTTCACACTCGTGTTTGGGATGAGGGGCCAAGAGTATATTTCTTCCCCAGGACCCTATTTTGCTGACTATGGACTCACTACATGCACGGCATTGGAATGGAATGGAAATGTCGAATTTTCGACTTGTTCCTTGCAGTTTGGACTTCTATAAAGGAGAAAACTGGGAAAGTAATAAAGAAGTCGACCTTTCAAATCAATAGTCCAATTCTTAAGACGAAATAGTCGATATTTCGGTATTAAGTCGACATCACGAGGAAAAAGTTGTAATTATGGAAGGATAATTGATATAAAGTCGGATTTCTGAACATGTCAAAATTTCGAAAAGATAGTCCGAAGTTTTTAGATAAACTAATTGAACTTACTAGATAATAGTCAAACGTTTCTGATGATAATAACTTAAAGTTAAGAAGTTAGTTCAATTTAAATTTTCGGACATGTTTTTGTTTTTCTGACAATGCTGCAGCTTCCGGGGACGCCAGCCAATAACAACATGTAATTGTGTAAAATGTCATAAAACAAGGTGTTGCTTTTGTTGCACTCAAGTTGGTCCCACTCCCCTTGACAAATGATGAATGTACGCCCCTGTTCACGCATGGGTGTAGAAGCCCAATTTGTGTTTTTTTTGGGGGGGGGGGCTGTAACGATTTGCCCCCAAAAAATGTAACCAATATGGAAGGGCGTACTGGTGAGATCCCCCTCACATTTGAAATTTGAGTTCGTTATAAGGAAAGCCAACAGTGATACATATCATAACATCGTCTTGGACAGGGAAGGTAAGCATGGAGTGCGAACTGTATCAATACTCTACAATATCAATGTCAGATTAGTCGGGCAAGCTTAGAACGTTAGTCTAATTGTTTATGTTTCTTATGCAACTACTGACTCTCATCAAACATGATTATTGAAGTTTATTTTTTTATGTTGTTGTTGCAGTGCCCGAAACAATATCAGCATATTGCCTGAATTATCACAGAAATATTTTATTGGGAGGGGGGGGGGCTGTAGCCCCCCTCCTATGTCTATGTGTTTACGTTACACATAAGTATCTCTTAGGCAGAGGGACCCCTATGCTACCTGTCTTCAATTTATCTTTCCGTTCAAGTAACAGGAAACTGCATGAATTAATCAAATTCAAAATAAAGTTCTAAACAACCTGATTTTGTAACAAAGAATCAAAATAATATATAATAGTAAGGTTTCTCACATGTTGGTCAGATTGTGGTCACCGTTTTTTGTTTGGTAGGCATGAAGCCAAACATGATGGTATGTGTACTTTCCAACTGAGCACGTTATGAAGTAAGGTTAACTCATCAATCAATCACCTTTCAGTACTTCAGTTTTTCATAGCAAAACCTATTCTGTTTCAGACTGGAATTAAATCATGCAGCCTCGTGTGTCCCACCAGATCTGCTCAATGAGCGCGTTGCTAAAATATGGTAATTCCTCTGACAAAATAGGTGTCTCCATTTCGTATCCAACCTTAAAGATATTCACTTTTAACCTCTTATAGAACTTTCATCCTCCAGGCCCCTCCATATTCTCCTCCCCATCCTCCTCTCTCTCTGTTTCATCGTCGATGATTTCTCTAATTCTCGTCTTCAGTTTCTCTATCACCGAGTGCTCCTTAGCAGAGATGCTGATGATGTCCTTGAATATGATTGGCTGCTCTGGTTGAATATTCATCCTCCAGGCCCCTCCATATTCTCCTCCGCATCCTCCCCTCTCTCTGTTTCATCGTCGATGATTTCTTTAATTCTCGTCTTCAGTTTCTCTATCCCCGAGTGCTCCTTGGCAGATATGCTGATGATGTCCTTGAATATGATTGGCTGCTCTGGTTGAATATTCATGTCCTGCGATGGCAGGCTAACACCTGAAAACAGAGACACATTTTAATGTTTTACTTCAGTTTCACATCAAATGTTTTCCATGATCAATCAAGTACTAGCTTTATTGAAGTTTAAAGTTGATTTAAGATTTTAGTATAAATATATACATACTGTAATTATATATAGGAATGTAAAACAATATCATTAAACAATGAGTGTAGACGAATATTATAAAAGTATAAAATAATACACAATAATGTAGGAAAACCTAATAATATTGGAAATGTATAAAATATATAAAAATTATATAAATATATAACATATAAAATGCATATTGCTATATAAGTAGGATTGTTAAAACAATAACATTAATAAGGAAGTATAGACAAAATCAGAGAAGAATACATGCAGAAAGCCTGAATAATTTTAATTAATTAATCATAATTAATTTTTTGAAAACTCCACCCTGAATAAAAAAACAAAAGATTTCTTTACACGTATAATTCTGAATTTAGGGGTGATTACTTTGTTTCTTAAATAACATTAGGTATATTGTAGTAGCGATTTCAGCTCATTGTGAAGGGGGTGTTTGGCATGTTTGAATTTTATCAGCAAGCCCTTTCGAAAGCATTCTTCAAAAATCCAGGCTGAAAACTTTGGGCGCAGTATTTCGAGAAGGCTTATCTTCGTTTCTGGTCATTTCTAGCAGGTAGGAATTTTTTACCAGACTGGAACTGCATCTAGACAATCTGAGGTAATATACATGTATTACAAAATTTGACATTCCCAATTCTAATTTAACAATATGGCACTCTGTATGACATAATACACTCTTCTTAATATTCTTGAAATATTATTAGTAAAATTCAATAATTTTTTAGCTCATTTCTGAATTCCAATGAAAAATTGCGGGTAGATGGTGTCCTTGACATGCATTGAGTAGTTATAAAACAACCAACATTGGACCTAGTTTGATGCAGATTGACCTGATGATTGGGAATAATATTTAAAGCAGTTCCATCGACCGAGGTTAGAATATTGACTCGAATGAAGGGTAGAGACAAGAGGTAACTTAATTGAGGCATAACTTGATAATGTACGCTCTGATCAGCACCGGTCGTGGTGAGACCTTGGAACTACTGGAGCATGTTAGTGCCTTGAAAACTTTTGCAACCAAGTGGAAATGCATCAAAAAAGGATAGAAAATGCTATTGGTATCTTGTGTCGAACAACTGGTGATGAACATTTATATTATACGTATTCTTTGAAACGGCCAATTCAGGCCATCTGATTATTCCTTTATAAAATGATATATTATTGACACTAAATGATTGATTTTTAAATTTGGCTTTTTATTTCTGTATAAATGCCTAAATAAATCCACTTCTTGACATTATCTTCATTAATACATAACTAGAAATTTCTTAATGTTTTTTCCTAAAAAGTTGACAAATGCACTTGGCAACAGTTCAATGCATGTCACATGCAAATCATCTCTTTCAAAATGCATATCCCAAGTTGTTCAAAACCAAACTTCTGAAGCTTTTAAAATTTTTGATCTAGTTGTTGCTATTTTATAACAAAGTGATTCAAAATCTACAAATTTTAAGCAGTACCTTTGACTTGCATTCTACTAGGTTTTGTGTATCAATGTATATTTAAATTTGTCCTGCTTGATTTATATCAAACCTTGTTTATCATTTGTGTTACTGAATATATTAGCCTGGTCTCATTGAAAACCATGGAGAAAGATGATAAAAACACAAACTCCAAGCTTCAATTTTAGATCGAAGAGGCACGTATGCTGCAATTAGGACAATGGCTACTTGTCCAAAGAAATACAGAGGTATGCACGGATAAATAACGTACCAGCTTTCAACAATTCCAATGCTTCTTCCAGACGCTCGCCTGCACCTTCCATATCAAGTTTGTTGAATGCTATTATTGCTGGTTTCTCAACTAGGTGTTGTTTATACAATTCCAATTCCTTGAAAACAAATGGAGTGTATTAAAATGATTTTCTGGTGACTAACAAGTAAGGGTGTGACCGTTTAAACGGTTAACCGTTTAACCGGCCGCAAATGCACTATCCGTTTAGAAAATCACAAACCGTATAAACGGAAAATTCAAAAAAAAAATTCAAATACATTTTAAACATGAATTTTTTTTAAAAATATGAAAAGTACTGAGTAATGTACTGCAAACTATCAATAAAATACAGAAAAACGATGTTTTTAGGCATGAATAATGTGTCCAATATAATTATAGTAGTAGGCCAATATTCATGAACTCATGATAGTGTCGTCAATTCGTTTTCTCAGTTTATATTTGCGACATACATCACCCATACATGTACATCGATCAATGGCATGGTGAAATCCTGTGTGAAAGTATGTTGACCCCAAAAGACGCAAATGGTCATTCTAGAAAGTACCGTAATAACAATAACAACACAAGGCCAGTTTGCTCTCTCAGGTCCGCACGTGTATAGCCATTTTTTTCACACATGGTATTATACTGTGCATGCATTTGCGGGCGATTTTAGCTTTTTACCGTCACGATAAATAGTTCAAAAATTATTGTGATATTTCGATAGCGAAATATCCGTTAGGTCACACCCTTACTAACAAGGTGAAACTTGTTTTTGCAGAGAACAATTTTTCCACACTGTTAGTTGAAAACCCCCATCTCAATATCTTTGCCCTAATTCGAGATATAGTTGATTGAATGCGACCTCTTTTTGGCAAGTTTAGGAAGTTGGATTACAGTAGGGGATCTGTGATATCATCTGAGCGAATAATCTACAAAAGCTTTACTTAGGCTGTTATAATCTGCTTGGTAATTCATCCTTGGAAACGTCATACATTTGGAATGGTTGTTGCTTAGCCATCAAACTTCTCATTTCATCAAAACGTTTCTTTTTAATAGAAATATTGTGATCCTCATGTGAGGAATGTTTGACAAATTTATGAAGCAAAAGCAAAAGACATTTTAAACTGATTTGGCCTGATGAAACCATCAATTCTGCCGTTTGCAAGAAGCCTTCAACAAAACATGACAAAATTTGAAAATTTTTGAATGTTTTATAATTCAAAATGCTACAAGGATGTGGTATTGGCTTATAATAAAATTTCACCAATTTTGTTAAGGGATCATCTTCATTCATCAGAATACCCATTTAAAGAAAACTGAAATTTAACAATTTGTATGAAGTAATATTTGTCATCATTCTATTAATTAAAACCAACTGTAATGAACAAAAAAAAGCTGATGTTGAATAAAGAGATTACATTTACGGCTTAAATTAACAAATACTATGTTACATTTAGCATACAGTAATAAACAGGTTTATCAAAACAAAGCAAGTGGAAAACTTTGTTGGAAAAGTGAGGCGGGAGAAGTGAGAAGAGAGCAGGTTCTGCTCTGGGTTCCTCCTATCGATTCAACATTGTACACTTATGCACACAGGGGGCTGTCTAAACTAATCTGAAATCTAATCAAAAGATTAATTGATGATTTTAGTTGCAACTCACTTTGCTTAATAACATAACAGTTTGAAACGCTGTCCTGTATGGGTGCCTTGGAGAAAGCCGAAACCCGTGAACATCGACAACGAACAATAACAACTTCGTTCTTTCCACATGCCGGAGGAATTTGTGGCCCATTCCTACGTTGCAATGAGCGCCCTCAACTAAACCTGGAAGATCGGCTAGACTTATCTGGATTTAAGAATGAGAGAAAGAAAGAAAAAACAGGAGGAATGGTGAAGGCATTCTTGTCTTAATTTTCATCTCTATTTTTACTGAAACTTTAAAAAATATCTCAATCTCAATAAAAAACAAGATTCAGGAAAAAAATTGTTCCAACACATGAAATATTGTACTTTTTCTTTTTTTGTCCAAATCCATTGGACTAAGATAATTAATAAAACAAATGGTAATACCTGACGAAGGTCAGAATATTGGCAAACACCAACTTGTGGACGGATGGTCGTGACTGCGAAGAAACAAAATATCAAACAATAAAAAAAACTCAAATGATAAAATACTGAGCCCAGGATAATGGGGTTTACATTTAAAATGTTGGAATAAATTAGTTTGTCAAAAGATGACGTCAATTTCAAATTAAACCAATCAATCTCACAAACAAAGGGAAAAGTATATTCATATGAATTAAACGATCATAATCCATTTGAACTAAAATGGCAATAACAAATGGCAAATGCTACCACAATATTACGCACGATTCAAAACAATGAAAGGATGAGTCCGGTGTGACTCAGAATTCATCTAACATATGGTACTGTTCAATCGTTGGAAAGAGAAGGTTAAAATGGTGGTGGTGTTCATGTTATAATTAATATGTAGATAGGGTTTCAAATGAACCTCAGTCGGTGTCACTATCCTTGGGATTCACTAGACTATTCCAGTTAAATGAGATGAATACTTTGAGACTCAGCACCGAATGAGTCCTTGCTTCCATTGTATTATTGAACAGAGTGTTTAGGCTACAATATAAACCTTCTTTCTTCATATACAATCATCAATTTTAACCATTTGGCGCAAACGTGGCGAGCCATCATCTCCACCGGTGCCGTGTACAGATATGTTTATCAGGTACTTACATTAGAAATATATGTAAATTTATCACCAGGTCAATGAATATTCACTATGTTTATCAGGTAATTACATTAGAAATATATGTAAATTTATCACCAGGTCAATGAATATTCACTGTTTATCAGGTACTTACATTAAAAATATATGTAACTTTATCACCAGGTCAATGAATATTCACTATGTTTATCAGGTACTTACATTAGAAATATATGGTAAATTTATCACCAGGTCAATGAATATTCACTATTTTTATCAGGTACTTACATTAGAAATATATGTAAATTTATCACCAGGTCAATGAATATTCACTATGTTTATCAGGTACTTACATTAAAAATATATGTAAATTTATCACCAGGTCATTGAATATTCACTTACAAGGATATTCTGCAATCTTTGGTTCACTACGAGACATTGCTTTTAAAAGGGTAGATTTGCCAGCATTGGGAAACCTTTGAGACAAAAAAAAGAAGCAATTATCATAAAGTTTGAGATACTCAAAGATTCAGTTTCAGATTCTGTGATCATGAAAAGAGTGCACAGTACCGACATTTAATTGGGAAGACTTTTCACACAATTATAGTAAGACACATATCATTAATGTTACTTTAATGTTACCATGTTTTTATTTTCAAAGTTACTTTCATATACAAAAAAAAACAATTTCTTCATAAAAATGGATACTGTTGGACGTAATGACCAAAAATTGAACAACCGAAGAAGAAATTTCAAAACCCAAAAGATAAGTACGAGATTAAAAAGAGCAGAAAATTATGATGTCTAGACTTTTAGTAGTCTTGCTAACTCTGAATGCATTCATGGATATTTAAGCTCATTTCTTGTCGTTGTTGTTGTAAATTTGTAAACATTTTCATAACTCACCCGACAAATCCAACATCTGCGATCAATTTTAATTCCAGATTCAGACTAAGTGTTTGTCCCATTGTTCCTTTCCAGTCATTCTCAGAATTACCTCCGTTACCTCCATCGGCTACTAGAACTCTCTGCCCGAGTTTATCCAAGTCGGCTGATTGAGAACGGAAAGAATCATAATCGCTTTCACGTTAACTCTCATTTAATGGATGCAGCCAAGTCAAAGTGAAATATCAGCTTTCGGATAAAGAATACATGTACAGAATGCTGTTCCCAATTCCAGCCCCCCTCCCCCAGCCAATCCCCCTCCTCCACTCAGAATGATTCTTCCATGAGACTGCACATTACATTTTCATTGATTAAATTAATTTTTCTTCTCATTGCAAGTTGATGAGCTTCCAAAAAGCTCCACAAGAATTTTCTGTCATATAACTAATAAATGCATTGTTCTACAAGCACATACTCACACCCCTCCGCAAGAGATGTAATAGCAGTGGCCACACCTTAATGACAAATCAAGCTCCTGTCATATGCCAATTAACCTTAGGGTTAGGTTCATCTACCATTAAAGTGTTGTAGACCTATTGTCTGGCTTTAATTATTATTTCAAATTGTTACAGAAAATAATGTTACTAAAGTCATGAAATCATTTTTTTTTTATCCAGCATAATGTTCATACTATTCACACATGCCCAACAGATGAACAGTATGTTGTTACAGTAATTTGGTAGCTACTACATTAATCATGTTTAGTGAATGGTGTGAGTTTTGATGAACTACAGCAACTGTTTATGTATTCAGATACTTCTTTTATACTCTTTCCTTACAGTTGATGCATTGCAGTGGAAGACTTTGGCAAACTGCAATGCAACGATGCAGTTGTGGGAATCTGTTATGGCACTGATTCAACAAACTATTGTGACAGTAGTCACAGTACATAATTATCCTGTGTTTAAACATCCTTTTTAAAAAATTGCTACCAAAAATTTCTTCACCATAAAAAATCTTTCTCAGAGTATGGTATTTCTAAAGATGTATATTTTGAAAATTCAATTACTTGAAAATAGTAATTTCAATATTTTTCAAGTTGAAGTTGTTTTTCAACTTCTACACTCCAACTAGATCCCATTTTGTCCATAAATGAGTCCTACATATAATACAACATTCAACTGAAAGATCTCAACATCAGGGAAAGTTCTGCAATTCCATTGTATCTGACATTTTTTATGCAAGAAAAACAGCTCTTCCAAATGAAAACACTTATAGATCATTTCCCCAATCTCACCTACTACATTACGTTTGTCATCTACGACGCAAACTCCCAGCGGTACTGGTATTATGACATCATTTCCCCTTGCACCCTGAAGACATCGCAACCTGAAAGAAATGTAGCAACATAATGAAATATTGCACATCTATCACTCTGGATGTATTGCTACCTGGCATAAACCATGCTTAACATAATGAAATATTGATCAACAGCTCTCACTCTGGAGGTAAACCATTTCAACATTATGTTACATTTTTAATCCCCCCCTCTCTCTCTCCAGATGGAGGTATTGCAAACCTGCAAGAAACGATAGCAACATAATGAAACATTAGCACAACTCTCATGTACTCTATGGTCTGGAGATATTACAACCAGGAAGAATCGAGGCCAACATAATGAATTATTGTGACATCTCTCACTCTGGAGGTGTGACAACCAAGAGCAAGCATGCCAACATAAAGAATTATTGTGACATCTCTCACTCTGGAGGTATCATAACCAGGAGCAAGCATGCCAACATAATGAATTATTGTGACATCTCTCACTCTGGAGGTATGACAACCAGGAAGAAACCATGCCAACATAATGAATTGTGACATCTCTCACTCTGGAGGTATGACAAATAGGAAGAAACCATGCCAACACAATGCATTATTGTGACATCTCTCACTCTGGAGGTATCACAACCAGGAGCAAGCATGCCAACATAAAGATATCTTTTTTACATCTCTCAGTCTCATTCTGGGTGTGCAGCAATCTGGCAGAAACCATATCAGCATAGTGACGCATTGCTAAGTCTTCCACTATGACAGTTGCATTAATAAGGAGTAGTGTTCTCAATATTCATTGGCTGCTGGGCTAAATAAGGGAACATGTATTATCATTCTCCTGGGGTGTTGCTAGTTGGGATTATGCCAGATAAAAAAAAATGTATCTCTCCTTATTCACCCCAAAACCTGGATAAAGATGGAATCCCAAGAACGGGTGTTGAGAGCGACATGTTTGTACTGAGTTATTTTATATAATAATATTGCCTAATTATTGTTAATATCTAAGCAAGTGTTTCAACACAAATGTGACATTGATTTAATTGATCGAATTGAAGCCAGATATTTTTGTACTTCGTCATACTTCGTCATACTCTGCACTCTTGATTGGTTATATTGGCAATTAATAATAGGCTCTTCATCTGAACACAAGAGAAAAAAATGCCAAAATAATATAAAATATTTTTATTGCCATCTCTCTCTCTCTGACAGTTTATGCCTTTAAAATGCACAAAATGACTACACATAAAATGGTTACTACGATTGCTTAACTAACCTGGTTGGGTGCCAGCATCACCATAGCAACTGTATCTATCATTTTTTGGCAACATATTGGTACAGTATATATGGACATGGTTACTGACTGTTATAGTCTCATGTTCGATACAACGTGCACAAATTACTTGCTTTCAATACTATTCAATAGTACATTCTGATAAAATCATTTTTCTCTTGCAATAATTTATCAATAATTTCCAACTCTATACTCTACCTGCTATTTTCTCCCTCTTTTGCTTTGAAACGTTTGGAAGGGTGAAGGTTCTTGAGTCGTCTGAAGGTCATCTTTGATGAAGATTCCACATAAACATTGCCCCCTTTACCCCCAATTCCTCCATAACTAGGGTGGCCCTGCCCACCACTGCCTCCTTTCGCATAAATCCTTAATTTGTCAATAAATTGATTCTTCACCTGGATAAAAAGAAAAAAGAAGGAAAAAGAAAGAAAGATAGGAATTGACCATTCGTCTCGATTGAAATGTGATTATTGATTGGAATAATCATATAAACAAGAACAAAGAGCTTGTCAAGTACTGTATTTTACATCTTAGTTCTAACTTTTTCCTTTCTTCCACATTTACCTAATTACTTCCTGTTCTAAATCCATATTTATATTTCATTTGCTTTCCAGTAGTACATGACAAAATGATAAGAAAGTTGTATAGTTACACATATGATGGGCACTAGAAAAAACAAAGAATGTTTCTCTAAACTACTGTAGTGATCAAGAGAAAAAGAGAAGACTTAAAAAACAAAGATACAAAAAAAAGAGGACAAATGAAAATACAACCGGAGAAAGGAGGCAATATTAAAGTCACAGTTCTAAGGGGAGAGTTTGCCAGAAGACATTACGGGTATTACTGAATAATTAAGTGTCATTAAAGTTTTTGTTGAAAAGAGCTGAGAATTTTTACAAGATTTAACTCCACTTGAAATGTCTTGCCAGATTTGACGAAAGTAGTGATTTAAAATTAATTTGCCGTGTTGGGTGTTATGTCATCGATAAGAAATGAAAATTGCAGAATTTTCAAAGTATTTTTGGAAAGAATTGTTTTAGGTATTATTTCAAGAAGATTTCCTAGCTGGTTATCACTAAGGTTAGAGAATGGTGCAAAAAGATATCTGATGATAAATGTGACTCTATAAATACAAGAACAAAAGATAATAACAAAGAAATACAAAAGACAAATAAATATAGAGTATTAATTTGATGATACTGGCCGTTTACAGTCCACTCAGGTCTTTATGACCCCAGATGCATCTTGTAACTGGTTGGCCTGCTTGAGAAACCTGCATAAGTATATTTACATTTGAACCCCATGAGTTGATAATTTTCAGGTAGTTTTTCACTTTGGTGAGCAGATCATTATTTTGTTTGGTTAAATCCTCCTTTTTGATGATCTTGGTGCCTTTGAGTCTCCGTCTTGCTTTAAGGAGGGCGGACCTAGCTGTGTACTTTGTGAATTTCACTTCTATAGGATGATCGCCATTGGTAGAAACATTTTGTGCTGTTCGGAGCTAGCGCCTATGCTATGAGATCAGTCAATGTCCTTTTTGGCACAAGGGACATCATTAAGGAGATTTTGTGCTACTGTATTTCAATGACAATATCATTGGTGTCCTCATTTGGTTGTACTTTTACCCTGAAGATTCATGGGCAGTTTGGACGAGAAGACTGTTCTAAGTTGTTTTCCTTTTTGACTACATCACAATGTCGGTAAGATGTTCAAATTTCCTATTTAGAGCTTTCAAATCCTTTTCTGAGGCATAAAACTTGGCCTCAAGTTTCAAGATGTGTCTGGCATTTCTTCAATCTTTTGGGTTATTGCTACCATCTCTTCCTCCATCTTGTTGAATGCAAGCCCTTTCCTCCTCAGTAAACTGCTATTCAGGATTAGATTCTTGCTAAATTTATGTAATAGTAATAGTATACCATTTGAAGTTTCAATGATGATCTTCCATATATTCTTTACACCAGAATAATCTATTTCACAGTTTTGACCTGTTGGGATCCCCTCAGATAAAGGTAGGATGTGAACCTTAGACAGGCCTGGCCATTTGACCACTCTTCTGTTCTGGTGTGAGGGAGATTTATGGTAAATGGGAGCGTATGTTTGTTTTTCATTTTTTAAGAAAGTTATTGTATTTGTTCCCATCTTTTTGTTTTTAAAGAAATTGATATGCCTAGAAGTTGAATGTGAATTGTAATACTTTTTATCATAAGAACTTTCTTATGATCACATGGGGTTTCCTATTTACGATTCATCTTGATAGTAATGTAAACTGTTTTAGGCTCATGTCCATCAGTTGTTGCCAGCTTTTGCAGTTCCAACCTCTTTTCTCTGTGAGTTATCAGTATCGTAACTATTTTTCATACATTCTCTGAAGTTTTGACTGAAAATTATGATTGATAGTTTGAACAAGGACCTTGTGGAGCTGGTAGCATTAGTGTGTTAATTTAAATTACTTATTGTACCTTTGAAACACAATAAGGTACTGGCTAGTGATGATTTTTAACAATTATGTCAGCTTTTGACATCAAGTTTGTGAACGACACTTTGAAAGAGTTACTAATACTAGAGCTCTTCAATTAAAGCCTCTTTTTCTTGGGTAAAACTATGATGTGCAGTATTGCAATATGTGTAACGTTAGCCTTACATGCATAAGTGAAATCAGGGACTAAGACCATAACAATTGCAATAGTGTGTTCTTTTTGCCGTACTTTCAACGAGAGTGGAAAACCCGTACACTACTAGTCTATGTACATCAAATTTCTGTGTAAACCGCGTGACAGGTATTATTTCGCGCAACTAGCATGGTACACAGTATTAGCATTTTCTACATGTACGGTGTAACAACCCGTCGAATCTATAAAGGGTTTAGATATATGGTACATGGAAATATTGACCCAGACTTGAATAAATTGTTAACATTTACCTTTCCACCACGTTGAGATAGCATTAGTCGCCCGAGTGCAACCATATTTAAAAAAACTTTCTAATCTTTCTAAAGTGAATTGTTGATAGTTGACCAGTTATATGTTCTCCTGTTATGCTATAGTATTAGGCTATATATGTTATATTGGAAACACCGAACTAAAAATCAGTGATTGGAAACTCTATGGGACCTGGGAAACTAACTAATTCCCTGATTGGACTGAACCCAGGGGCGGACTGGGTCTTAAAACCGGCCCGGGCATTCTTCACCTAGACCGGCCCATTATTCATTGATATATTACTTACATTGTGATCGCCATCCTGGGGCAGGGGTCTAAGAGGAGGGGATGTCCCCCTCGGCCATTGGGATTTTTTGGAAGTTAAGGAATGCCTAGATGCAAAATGGTGCTATATTTCTCAATTTTGTAGGTTAGAATAATCCTTTAAAAAAGAACCCAAAAGTAATTTTCCAGAAGCAACACTTTATTAAACTAAGAAAATAAACGAAAATAGACAAAAATATATGTTTTAGCAAGCATTACGTCGAAATACGACCCTGCCTAATATTAACACCCGTAATTTTTTTTTTACACATTTCTGGATATTAAAGAACACCGTATAATATCGGTACGCAAGTTCGTGTGAAATATCTGCATATCACGGACGTTACGGGGACCCAAATTCCAATGTTAAGACCTAATGTTACATTTTATTGTTTGCATGAATAAACAGCCTAACACGTTATATGTACGTAAATGTAAACATCCATATTTCTCTCATATAAACTGAAGTATACCCACAGACTGGTAGATTGGGTAATGAAAACATTTACTTTTAAATGAAAATAAAATTAATTGATTTTAGTATAGGATAAAGATAAATAAAAAACGGTTAAATTGCCATTGTACGGATGCCTGTAATAACCATTTCTCAATACCGCTTGAACTAAAAGATTATTAATTTACTATGTAGATTAAAATATCTCTAAGGGAGATGAGAGGGATTTATAGTTGAACTTATTGTAAGTAATCCTTTAGTCCACATAGCTGCTGCCCTTTTTATTCATAGTTCATTTCCAGGATCATATTAAGAATGAGAAAATAACGTCCTATGGCTGGAACTATAGTTGTTTTGCTAACACCAAGATAGAACATAAAGCAGTAATGTTTGTTGTGCATGGCAAGAAGAGCGAGGGGAAAGGTAAGCGATGGAAAGGGGAAGTGATGGAAGGGGAAGTGGGCAGGGGTTTGTTCGTTTGTATCTTTCATCTTTGAAGATATGAAGTTTAACTATAATAGTCAGTCGTTGAACTGCATTGTCCAAGGATTGACTCAGTTACACCAAAGCTCGAAGGATTGATAGAGGCGAACTTGACCTTTTTGTTGAATGAGGCGAATCGAACCCCTGAATCCTGCCATAAAGATAGTTACACGGTTCGTATATGAACCACCAGAATAAACAGTGTTGTTTAATAAATATATATCAACCAAGTTATAGAAAAATACTTAGTCCAGAATAGAACTTGAAAAGGTTCACAAAGTTTTGTAAACACAGATTGAAGGCTAACTAGTCTAATGAAAACTTAACTTAACTTGGTGTCAACAAGGATGGCTGCAGGGTTATTCAAGGACGTTAGCAGTTGTTCTTTGTATTCCATATTCCCTATTGGAATCAGTCTCACACAATGAGCGGTCGATGGACTATGGATTCCCCCCGCCCCTCTCTCTCTTTCTTTCCTTTGTGTTTCTTGCTGTAGTTTACAGATCAAGACAATATTATAAACTCAGCCGCGCATTTTTTTTTATTTATGTGACATAACCGATATTGGACCATACTTGATACATAGATAGATAGATTCATATAACATACATTTTCCCGTTTCCCGCCAGTTTGATGTTGTTTCAAGAAAGACAGCGGCCAAATTTGAAAACTAAAACTGGTTCTGTAAACAACTATTCTCACATTCAAAGGTCCAGTGTCGACCCTTTCAATACATTTTAGTTTCCTTTTCTTCGTTTTCTTTATAATTGCAGCTGCTATAAAAACAAATTGCCGACCAAAAGAAAACCAACTCTTAAAAGTACGTCCACCATCAAGTTCCCATCCAAGAACTCTAAGCCCTGATTTATATTTGCATAATAAAAGAAGTGGCTTTCCTTTCTTAGGTTGTATTTTGCTATTATACAATACTGACAAATTTTACACCTTAACTTTCCGTTGAATCAAAATCACTCAATGGTTGACACGAATAATTAGGTTATTTTCCTTTTTTCTTTCCATTCCGCGATCCTCAAAATCGTCTAAGCATTCTGTAGGCTGTACATTGAATTCCTCGGTTCAATATCTTTGAACCCCTATTGATACATAATATATCTATATATACACCGTGACTATAACACTGTAGATTATAATTTGCGTGGGGACTAGTATCAATAAAGAAGAATAACAAGTTTGAAGAAAACCAGTCATGCACCTATACCGTATCGCACCAAACAATATAAAAATTCATCGGGACCAAATCGCCGTGACGATATTAGTAGCTCAGCATACCGTGATAATCCTAATATAAAAAGGACTATCGGTTATATATACCTTAGTATATATAGGGCAACAAGTGTTTGTCACAATATATACTGAATTACATATCAAAAGGAAAATTGTATCCGATCTGAACCGACTGCTTTTTATCAGTCATTATTTACTTTTATCTTGGAGTTAGATACTGCATACTCTCCATTCTAATGGACTTATAAACTAAAAATAGTTGGCAGGATTTCCTGGATGGACAGTTGAAGGTAAAGATACAATGATATCAACAACAACGATCGGAAGTTTGTTTGAGATAAGTATCACTGATTAACCAACTATAGACAACAGTAATTAGCTAGCTCACCTCATTAGGCCTCAGTTCATATATGCTTGGAATCATGCTAACCGTTATCTTTTACAATTAAGTTATCATATTATAATGCTCCATTTGGGGTTTAGTATACCCATTCCCTTACGTTCGTCTAAAATAAAGAATACATCGTCCGATCCCCAAAATCCGGGTACAGATATATAATATACATCCATATAGTAGCCGCTAGCGAGTCTGTTCTCAGGCCCGTATAAGCTTTTTTTTTGGGGGGGGGGGAGGTGGTGGGGGTGCACATAATTTTAACGCTTATACATTTTTTTTTAAATATAATATA
>JAIPMN010002319.1:0-21593 GCA_020650975.1 Apostichopus californicus
TATAAATATAAATATAAATATAAATATAAATATAAATATAAATATAAATATAAATATAAATATAAATATAAATATAAATATAAATATAAATGTTCTGAATTTTTAAGTCAAAGCAAGGCTGGAATGGCTGATACCCTCCTCTCCCTTTTTTCCCATATTTAACCGACTGAGTTTTCCAAGATATGTTTCATATGTAGCTACACACAATATTTCTCTCCATTTTACCAACAAATAAGATACATCAACAAACCACTTACTGACAAGATTTATGATATATTTTTTGTTTCGTGATAATATACTATCATACTCAACAACCTGTTTCCATTGTTATTTCCATTATATCGTGGTTAATTTAAACACTCGAAAATTCCGATACGGATTAAATTGTAAATTTTAAGAGAGCCTTATTTATCAACAACAACAAAATAAATAAAAAAAATAATAGAGGAAATGAAACAAACAATTATATACAAATCATATGGAATGGAAAACATAATTATAAGGACTCCATGTTTGTTTACATGAGTGTGTGTGTGTGAGAGAGAGAAAGGCTACATCTAAATAGATGGCACTCTTCCTATTTAAAAAAAAAAATCTATAATCCCAAACCTATGTAACTAAATGCTTGTGGGTAAAATGTAAATTTAGGTCAGCAAGCAGAATTGGGAAGGAAAAACCCATCCTTAAATACTTTTCAGCGGCAATATTTGCCTGTCTGGTCTAGGTCACATCCCTTCGAACAATTTATTCCCGTACGCATTCCCCCTTTACTCGGCCTCTCCGTGAATTTCATGCAAACACACTAGGCAAGTTCCCTTAATGAATGTCAGCCCAAGTTGAATAACCTCCCTGACAGAATACTCAATACTACTTAAGCCACTTCCACATCTCCCCAGTCTCGGATCTCTCTTTCTCCCAGACACAACAATTTGATCGGCTTCCCACAGAAATGGGCCCATGCGTATAGAGCCGAAAAACTGTGCCAGTTGTGTCCGGCAAAAACTCGTTTTTTTTCTGTTTTGTTTCCCCCCTCCAGTGATCGATGCCGCAATTGGTCGCGAGCAGAGCAGCTTGTCCCTACGGTTCTTGACCTGTTAGCAACAGTAATTCAACACCGGTTATCTGCCGAGAGGCGAAGCCTGCCTGGAATACACTACGACACTCGTCACGTTCAACAGCTCTTATCTATTCGTTTGCAGAGCTGGGGCTGTTAGCTCAAGTGATCTGGAGTGTTGTAGGTTATAGGCAGTACTACTGTGCTACGTAGTGCTACGTGCCCCACAGGCCTGGCAGAGAGAGAGAGAGAGATATATTCTCGCCAGGAACGGAGCGTTTAATCTCTACGATGTCGAGGATCGTAGAGATTCGCCGTAATGAGCGTGGAAAACAGAAAAATGGGATGGCCTCTGGTGTCGAGGAACGTTATGAAAGTTACGAATTCAGGAGAACATTGCAAAGAGAAATACAATATTAATAAGAGATAAAGAATAAAGGGGGGTTAAAAAATGGAAAAAGAAGATGATATATCAACCACTGGTCAGTTTATGTGACTCACTAAATCAAGGAGATTTGATTCTGAAATTGTAAGAAATCCCTGCCAAATTTAGTAGCTTTAGAGAAGGCAAAACAAATCCTGGAAAAAACATGAGAAATTGAAGTACCTTTGACAAGCGTAAGTAAAGAAGGTAGAAATAGTGATTGCCAGTTTGTTATACCGGACTAGAAAGAAGGATGAAGGTAGGAGGGTAACAGCGTTAATATCAGATGCCTGTCTTGATTGGTCAACTTGACTTTGGGGCATTTAAAGTCGCCATCTCGTCATTCCTGAATCGTCAATAACGGTGGTGGAGATGAGCCTTAGAAGTCAAAGGTCAAAGGTCATATCGACGCATGGAGGATAAACAGGAAAGGAACCAAAATATAATTGAGAGATATATCACGAAGATCTCACAGCTGTCCGGCATGCAGTTAAGAAATTGTAGTTGATCGGTGAAGCAGTATATGCAACTGAGCAGTAGATATCAGATCGAAATCAAAATTTCAGAAATATCAGATTGATTCTCTTGATTTCAGAGAGAAAAACAAAAGTGAGAATAAAAGAGAGAAAAAAGAGAGAAAAAGTTATTTACCAAAAATGTTTAAACAAACTGCTTTATCGACTGCCAAAAACCCTGACTTTTTTTAAACCTAGCAAGATTTTCTTCAAAGGCAAAAACTGAAACGGAAACAGATTAAGGACACATTTAAACTGAAGACTTTAAAAATTAAAGAAAAATATTTTTTAATGTAGTTTGGTGTTAAATAAATCAAATCAAGATTCTTTTTATGAATGACTTTAAGGTACAAAATTAAAGTTTCATGTGTACTACCCTAAAAACCAACTTAAAGAATTAAAAGAATTACATGTAATTTTTAATAAAATTTTTAGTTTTTACAATCTTTTGCCCTTCAAACTCTAAAGGTCGATCAATCGAAGTGACACCTAAGACTATATCCGACCTATCGTAAGACAGACAGTTTCTTCCGCTCCTTATAGAAGCAATACAAAAAAAATCAATTCAAGAACTTAAAAGACTTTTATGACCCAAAATAACTTGTTTACAGAACACAAACAGGGTTCTCAAGGACAAATGGCGTTGTCATCTTTGGGAAGAGTGCAAGTTAGCAGCTTTGTGAGGTGATTTTTGTTAATTAAATTAATTTATTGAATTGAAATAAATTATCAAAATTATATCAATGATATTCACGAGCAATATGTTTCATTTCACTTAATGAATATAAAATATCTCTCTTCAAAGATGACTTATCATCTACTTATTGAAAAATTATTTGGGAGAAACAAAAGTGTTGTGAAGACATTAAAAGTTTGAAATGAAATACTAATTTCAAGTCTTATTAGTAAATATATTTAAAAACATTGATTGACTCACAACATAATTTTGAGTAAAAACCAATCACTAATAACTCAACTTACAGTGTGATATTTGTTGGTTGGAAACAATAGCAATTGTTTAAATCTGATAACCTTTTCTTCCCACCAAGTAAAAGAAAGGGATGGGTGGTGGGGTTGAGGGAGGGGAGATGGGACTGGTAGTTTGACTGGGGACTCTTAATTCTGAAGGACTAGATGGCTGGGGACTCTTTAATTATCACCTTATTGTTACACCAATTTACTTGCCAATACAATTTGGTCAAAAAATTTACAAAACAAAAGGCCTTTCATAAAAAAAATTTAAAAAATGTTTGAGTCTCATAATGGTCAACTTTTTATCTAACTTTTCTTAACCTTTTTCCATTTGATCATTACAATCTTTTAAGATTGCTGAACTATGTAGATGTAATTAGAGACATTAATTACTAAACATGTTTTATTCATTTTATAAAACAATCGAGAGAGCATGTCTAAGTTTGATCGTTTAACGCCATTTTACTTTAAATAATAATCTTTCATTTTTGGTAAATTGGGTGAACAAATTCCGAAAGGTATACTTGAAATATGTCAACTGAACCTCAAAGGGTTTTCTTGGCTGAATCCCACAGACACCAAATAATTAAACGTGAAAAAATTTAATCATAGACATTTAAAAACATCAAGGAAAACTAAAAGTGTTGCTTTGACTGGATTTCCACATAAATTTCTTTGATAGAATATTGGTGAAACCTTTTTGACCGAGATTTAAGAGTGGAATCCTTAGATTCCGTCAGTTCAATAACTCTATTTCATCCCCCATTAAACGCAGACTACTTTGGTCATACACGTTCTTATTCCTCAGACAGCGTTACATTTTCTATTTAGGGGAGCACGTTAAGGGTAAAGTTTACCTAAGTTATAATCATCTTTAAAGCAGCTGGCTGTGTTTCCAGACTGAAGTTACATCATGATAGGGGCAGGATTTTATGTCTGAAAGTGAGGGGGGGGGGGACCTGGGGGAAGGGTCTAAGGGGAGGACATTTTTATAAAGCTCCTAGGTGTTATATGGTGCAATATTTATAGGTTATTATCCCAGGACTAGTTGTGTATTTGAAAACGTGATTATGCTATCTGCATAAAAGTGTTGCCAGATATATTAGGGGACGTCAAAAGTCACAAATGGTGAATCTTATCATGAATGAAGGGCAGGATAGTGCCCGATGACACTCTCATAGGTGGCAAACCGGCTAACAACTTTCTCCATGTTTATATCAGTGTTTTTCTCAATGTTCAGCCAAGCTGGATAACCTAAAGGGCATAGGCCTATAAGGCACAGTCACAAGGAGTGTTAGCGCAGTGGTTAACGCAGGTGCCTTTCAATCATAAGGTCCCGAGTTCGAGTCATCCCAAGACTAATGTATGTCGTCCAGTTACAGAGTTGTTGACAATTGACAATTCATAATCATGGACGTTAAATATGAATCTAAGAGACTAACTTCGGTCAGCTTTCACAAATATATATTCCATTTTTTTGCTTTGCTTAATTCTGCTTCCTCAAACATATTACCAATCATAAAGCAAAACAAGATTGTTATGTAATTAAGTAACAACTGTGTCCCACAACAGCAAGATAGAACTTTGGCTGTTTGACGGTATAGAAAAACTGTAGTAAGCAGTGAACACTAAAATGAAAAATAAAAGTAAAATAAAACTTGATATGGCATTAAGACACCAGAAGCTAAAACTAGGAGAAAAGATTTAATTGGGCAAAATCTGTATTTTGTAACTATTATTAAAAAGGAAAATTGATAAATGTCTTTCATATTCTTGAAACATCTTATCTACTGGAAACCAAAAAATTTAATGATATTTTTTCCCCTGCTTTCAACAACATAGTTTTATATCTCCTCCATCAAGTTAGCATAGAGTATTGTTTGTTCTGAGCTAACTCGAAAGACAAATTTCAATTATGAACAAGCGAGAGGTCCATTTAATTGCCCCAAATAACACTTTACTGTATAAATATTCATGTTTGCCCAGAAGCGCTGAGCAGCTTGGTAATGTCAGGGAAAGTCTCTAGAAAAAAAATGCAAACAAAACCAAACGAAATCCAGTTTGTTTAAAGAAAAATGTTCCTGTTCGTAATCAAATGAACGTGTACCTGTTCGTCTCGTTATCTTGCAGAAAATGGAAAGCATAGAGAACGATCAATTGACTGACAAGAGGATGACAGAATGATCCCACCAGATTTCAAATAGAAGAAACATAAAAACAAAATATAGGGCTATCATTAGCTGATTCTGATCTCAGCATAGTTGCAATAGTTTTAAGGAAACTTTGTTAACATATTTTGTTGTTATTTCCTAAAAAAATGAAATTTATTCATGACATATCCGGTGGAGACCTGAATCATGTTAATACTGCCCAATGTTGACCAAAAAAAAAACCGGTCTGCAGAATTTGGACTGAGATATGACTGCCTATTGTATTAACCTGTGTTTAAGAGAACCTAAGTTTTAAAAATATAAAAATGGTAGACTCAAAAACCCCAGTTT
The DNA here is from genome assembly GCA_020650975.1 of Apostichopus californicus. Lineage (NCBI taxonomy): Eukaryota > Metazoa > Echinodermata > Holothuroidea > Aspidochirotida > Stichopodidae > Apostichopus > Apostichopus californicus. The sequence goes on from JAIPMN010002319.1 coordinate 5,467, forward strand.
TCATATTTGATATCTGTGATGTCATGGTGGGGCCACACATCTAATTCATAACCTGTATACTATTAATTGAGCTGCAAGATGTGATAATACATTGCAATTAAACAAAATATGTGCAAGGATCTATTGACAATTTTGTAAGAAGTTCTTGCACACATATTTATGTCTACATCTAGTTCGCGAGTTCCTGCTTGCAGGAGGATCTAAAATACATACATCTAAAGATATTCATTAAACTCAACCAGGGAGCTGCTGTTTGGACCAAGTAACAGCTCCATCGTCCAATGAGTAAATGGCGTCACAAACCCAACCCATCATCAATGATCTTATGTGAATTGAGACAACTATGATGAATATTTTACTTCACCAAACCAGTGGCGTCGCCAGACATTTCAATCTTGGGGGGCACAGGGAGGGCACAGCACTTAATTAGGGGGTGCAATGTTTATTTGTGAATGCCGTACTGGGGGAGGGGTCTAAGGGGAAGGGATGTTGTCCCCCTTTGAGAAATTTGTCATTAATTAAGGGTCCTCAGATGTAATCTGGTGCTATATTTTGCAACTTGAAGTAACTTTATGTTCAAGAATTTTCAGGCTTATTCTGACCGATATTTTTTTCTTTTAATTGAGGCGGATGAAAAAGTTATACAAAAAATAGAAATTAACCCTTTTGCTTTGATAATGGTTTTATATAAGAGTGTTGAAATTTAAATTTAAATTCATGCAGGGTAGTAGTGAAGTTTAAGCACTAGCGGTTCACGCCGGGCCTCTGTGACCTTGTTAGTGAGAAAACAACTGGTTATTGTAGTGGTCACTGGAAAGAATTTTTACTGATGAACATAATACGTTTCGTCCTTTGAAAAAAAAGTTTTTGTTTGAATATTTTTTCAAATTGCATGTGGAGGGGCAGGATTTTTTGTTGGGAGGGCAAGTGCCCCCCCCCCCCACCCCCCAGGCCACCCCTTGGTGAAGCCACTGCTCCAAACTGAGAAGCTGAGAAGCAATCTTATTTCATTTTGGAAGATATCACAGGTTTAAAATTGGTCCTCCACAAACAAGGCTGTCAGACTTGACCAAGTCTTAAAATGTCATCATAGAGTCCACATGTGTTTCAATGTTTGCAAGGGTTTTCTTTAATCATTAAAATGTCCAATTTTCTGTATTTATGTCAATCCAGGGTTTTTGCAAATGCTGAATCTAACATATCTGAATTTCTTTTATAAGTCATTTTGATGGCACTTAAGCTACAGTGTCAACACGGTTAACATTGTACCTTGAAACTATCAAAGAAGAAACCAAGTAGAAAGTGAATAAGTTTCAGATCACACTGGTACTTTATGACATCACAGATTTATAAAGTGACACTCTGATTCCCGACATGACTTTCAAACTACGAAGTCCCAAACAGAGCAAGATTTTCCTTATTTGTGCGATGGGAGTGGGGATGGGGGGGGGGAGGAATTATTCTTCACACAGATCTGTTTTATACAAGCTAAACAGGATCATTGAGGTTTGATGGCACTTAAGCTACAGTGTCAACACTGCTAACTTCTACCTTAAAAATATCGACAGAAAAACCGAGTGGAGAGTAAAAAAAAAATTCTATTTCATACAAGTTAAACATGATCCTTTAAAGCAGAAGAAGAAAATTCAAACCCTGGGATAAGACCTTGAGGAAAGTCAGTTTAAAAATTTTCATCAGACTATGAACATTTTACGGCGAGTCCCAGGATGAAAATATAACCGTAACTCTCGGCACCACAACATCTCATAGAAATTAATGCACACGTCTCCGAGCCATTCTTGAAGAATAAAGTTCGAAAGCTAATACTCTAATGGCTACTCAAGCGAACAGGCCTTTACATCTATCCAGTACTTGAATGGCATTTTTTTTTATCATCATTTCCATGATTCTCATACTCATGTTACCTAGCATTTCTATTTTAATTTTTTGGGCATTTTTTATTTTTAAATTTATTTCATGGTTTAGGATAACACTATGCTATTTGTAACTGAATGTGATTAGTTGAATATTTTGTGCATAATTGTGAAAATGATAGCCAAAAAGCATAAAAATCTGAGAAAGTTTGAACATTTTTTGGGAAATATACCAAGCAAGTGTACGATCATGAAATTTTCAAATGATTGCCAAGTATAAAAACTCTGAGAAAGTTTGAATTTAATTTTTTTTGGAAATATACCAAGTACTTGTAAGATCATGAAATTTTTATTTGATCTTTCCTGGTTCAAAATTAAAAAATCCATTGCATTTATGATATTATGTGTCAATAACAGCATGGAAGGCAAGATTTTAAATGTTGTCATACTTTGAAAAAAGGAATGTCACACTCTTGAAATTAGCCGAGCATTTCATGTATTGTCTAATATATGAACGCATGATGACACATTTAACAATTAACCATTTTCACTATCACCACCCTACATCACTGACAAGATACTGATGCCACTAGTGCTGCATACTCACCACCACCACCATTGTCCCCATCATCAGTGACCACCACCACCACCACCACCACCCCTACTTCACTATGGTAATGACTGCCATAGTATCTGTAATACTAAGATACTGATGGAATTTGTGCTGCTTCACCATCCTTACCACCATCCATCAATATCACCACCACCACTCAACATGACCACTTACACCTTCATATCACCATAGGTACCGATTACACTGCCACCCTGATCATCATAGATTAGTTACCATCATTACCATCATCTTCCAAGATACTGATGCCATCCTCATAACAATCTCTTAAATCAATCTTTTGCAAAAGCGCCCTTTAATACCACTGCCATAACAGTTTACCCGCCTCGGACATTTTAATAGGCTCTCTAGATCGGGGGAAATTTGAGCTGAGGAAGTGACTTTTCCGTGCTCGTTCCCTTTGCTAGGCTTGGCGAGGAATTGATTACATAACACACAGGCTAATGCTCCAGACTAATAACCTTGAAAGGTGCAGAAGTGGCCAGTGGCAAAAAATGAACGGCAGTCTTACCATGGAGGTCTGTTTTACCTCCATGGTCTTACTAAAGGGCGGAGTTTCGAATGTTTCCACCTGCACCACACCATTAACATCACAATTACCATCTCTGATACATCAAGGTGCTGACACCACATATGGCACCACTGTCACCATTGTCGTTACAACACCTCTCACCACTAGCTGCATCAAGGTGCTGACACCACATATGGCTTTGCTAACACCATTGTCATAACTACACTCTCACCACCATCACCTTCACCTGTTCTACCTGCATCACAAAAAAAAGATGCATTTGCACAGCAACACCCACCTACACTTTCATCATCATCATCTTCTCCTTGACTCAGTTTTATTTCTCTAGTCTTTACAGTCTAAATGTATTCTGAATGTTATGTCACTTCTTTGAAGAAATTCATGAATACCATAGTAAGTACTGCGTTATGCTTTGGTCAATTAATGTCATATTGAGCCACATAGGTAATGGCACAGTGGGCCGTACAAGATGGTTAGCGGTCCACATTTGCTCGAAAGGGAGCTCTGAAAATAGCAAAAGAGGGATCAGTTGCTTAATCATGTTCCAGTATTTACATTCCCCACCCCCCACAACCCCACCCCCCTCCCATCTGCTATCATCGACACCTGCATCCTAACCATAAATAACTAATGAAACTGGGGCAAAGAAGTAACAAGTAAATAAACCTATTGGCTTCAAACAACCCTCAGATAGGACCAAAATACCAAAAACTGTTATACTAACTTTAGAAGACTTTTATTCCATCTAATCAATCAGAGAGGAAATTAGACTTTAGAGGTTAAATTTGTTTAAGATCTTAGGACAAGACAGGAAATTGCGCCTGATGTGCTCCTGTAGGCAGCTACTTAACGATAAAACAAAGAATGAAGAAAGAATCGAGAGACAGAGACACAGAGAGAGAAAGAGAGAGAGGCAGAGGAATGAAAAGGAGAAGCGAATTCTAGATGTAAGTTAGATCAACAAGGAGACAGAAATTAATTACATGTAAATGAGGCTGATGTGCTTCTTCTCCAAATGTGGCAGACATCTTAAATGAGACCTGACCAAAAACATATATCCCCAAAAGGTGGGGGGGGGGGTAAATGGGTGCACCATCTTATTTGAAGTGTCAATATTTTCAGTCAGTAATATTTAAAAGTCTCACAGTATATGATTGATAATTAAACTAATGTAACACAAGCTTCATACCAGATCATTAATTTTAATTGTCATTTTTATTAAAAAAGGAGTATACATTATGTATGGGGAAAGAAGGAAGAATTATTTTAAGATGGAATTTTTTTAAGCTGAATAAAAGTCTTTGTTGATAACATTCAGAGTCTCTAAGCAGGTTGATAATCTCCTTGGTTACAGTATATAGAAAATGAGAAAGCTGTATAAGCAAAATTGATGGAAAGGTTTGACAAATATACTGAAAGCTCTGGGTTTGAGAGGGTGGTGCATAGTGTTAAAAGGTTATCAGTTCGTTCTAGGCACGGTAGAATGAGAGTGTTAAGGTTGTGAGGAGACAGGTAAGCGAGGAGCGAAGTAAATGTTTAATGAAAAGTATTATTTTGTACTAAAGATCTGTGTTGGGCACAAGGAGCGTGACCATGGCCTTCAGTAAGTTGCAGTCCTAGAGCAGTGAGATACCTTGGTTATCTCGCAAGGGGGGAGGGGGGGGGGGCAGGATAGAAGATCTAAACTTTCAGTGTGTGTCTAAGTTAACTGAATCATATTTATAACATTTTCACAAATCTTTTCTTGCAGACGAAATGAAGAATTTGGCATCTTTTACTTGACCCTCTGTTGTTTCGGGGGAAGGTCAAAATCGAAGGGAGCATGATTCACTATTGCAACCCATCATATGTATATTTATATATACTGATTATTGCATATCATTTATTATATGTAAGTATATTAATTTACTAATAATCATGTTATAAAATATAAATTAATGTTGATGATGATGGTACAAATAAACTTGAAACTTGAAACTTGAACTTGAACCTCCATGTAATCATTCATAGATGTAAAAAACCAGTAATTTTTATTGCTTAGATTTATGTTTATTTTACAGAGGATTCCATGGCAAACTGCAGGCCTAAAATTTCACAAGTTTATAACCACCTGCCAAAAAGAAAATGCCTTTGTATAGCAAATCTACTGGCTTTCAATTGATTATTGTTTGAGTGGAACCAATTTGGATATGTATGGAAATTGACCAATTAATTTACTGGGGTGACAGCCATAAGCCACAAGACTTTGCACATGCATGGTGTAAATTTGCACCAACAGTTCATATTGTACAACGCTGAAAGTGAGAGGTAATTAATGGATTTGTGTGACACTTCTCTGTAAATCAGGTTTAGAAAGGTGCATTGTGGGTATAACTCAGGTGCCGGTAGAGCAAATGAATTCTACTCTTTGTAGGAGGTTTCCTGTTTTCGATTTGTGTCTGAATATATTATGGAATGACTTGGACATACTAGCATCACCAAAAATACAAAAACAAAATGAGTATATTAAATTCATATTCTTAAAGTCTAATGCATATTGATGTTAATCTGTTTTCAATTTAACAGTGTGTAATGTGTGTCGAGGACTTAACTGCAGACAGATTGATAAGACTGACCGCCCTCAACCATTTGTCACTTTCCCTTGGAAGTAACAGACTGTCATCACAGCAGTCATTCGTGATCATAGAGGGAATGTCCCATAATGCAACAATCACTCTGAGTAGCTGTTGACTTTTGTTTCTAGAGTCACCATATCTTGGATCTCTCATACCAGTCCCAATGCAGAGGAGCTTGGGAATTTTTTTTTAAATCGGAAATTGGGTGCCATTAAAATCAGAGCAATAAGTACGTTCAGGGCTCGCGTACAAAACCATACTAATTAGAGTAGCAAAATAAATGGTGGTAACTGGCAAGCTGTACATGTCTGTTTATGCTAAACAATCATTACGATCTTCCCTGCCTATAACAAATACCACCTGAGTCCCCTGTTTTTTTGCCAAAAACAGGGGAGATTGAATATCTACCGGAATCGGTAATGCTAGCCATACTGAACGCTCCTCTGCACAAAGTCAGGATTTAAACACACAGTGTACCATGTCAGTGGTCAAGTCACATTTGTCTTCACGCAGGAAAGTAGTGCTGGCCATTAGAGCAATTGTGTTTACAATCATACGGTGACTGGTCAATTAATTATGTTCTCTCAATAAGGATGAACCCTCATGGCAGTCCTTGGGGTAGTTTGTGCTATCAAATAACAAATTATTAATACTCAACTGAATTTTTGAGAAGGACTGTTTGTCTATAGGCAGGCTTGACCGTTATGATACTCATGCCAAAAAAAAAACCACCAATAAAAATTGTTATGCTCGTAACACAATGCATAAGTGCACGGCTTACATGTGACGCAAAGATTTGACATTACTGTTGCTATATTCATGTTTTAAGATGTTAATATTGCTTTAAAATCATATGTTAATCATATGTATAATTACTGTAAGTAAGGAGTCTTTCATCGTCATAATGCCTGCTTGTGCAAAGGAATATGACAGTATGTACACTTTTTATAAAAATTGTATGCATGCCCGTTTTATTAACAGTTCATTGACCATTATTACAGAAAGATATTCCTATGTTCTTTACAAGCATCTCTAATTGTGGTTAAATATTAACATTGATTAAAACTAAACTCAAGTGGCTTTCGCTGAAAAACGCCTGACACTCTCAATAGATTGGATGTATTTCACTTGGTTTCTTTTCAAATTATCTGGTAATAGGAATATTTATGGCATTAAAATGATTATCATCCAAGTGATGAAAATGTTTAATTCAGTTATGCAAGTTAGAGAAACTTTGAAAACATGTCATATTGGATGTGTCAACAATTAAGAAACAAGGGCAAATGTTTTGCAGGTTTCTTGCTGTCTTTTGTCAAAGGTTTTCAGATTGTCTTTGAGTTCTTCCCAAGGATGGTAGTTTAAGCTGTATATTTCTTTGGTTGTGAATAGCAAAGACTGAAATATTTAATCAGTTGGTTACTTCGAAATAAGTATAGCATACATTGAGTTATAAGTTGAAAGATTACAAAGTGTTTTGGGGAACAACTTTCCATACATACAAATATGTTTCTTTCTTTTTTTCCTTCAAATCAGGGTTGATTGAGTACTAATTCTGTAAGAGTATAAGTTAAAAAGACGTCTCATACAAAATCTTACCTTTTTGTATAGGCCAGGTTATCCAACATATGTTCAAATAAAAAACAAAAACAAAATCTAATTTTCAGCCTTCTTTGCTTAAAAGTTTAAAAGAAGAAGTTTTCATTTGTATTGTTTTTGTGTCTTTTACACACCTAATGTTTTGTGGAAATGCTTTGTAAATTAGGCCATGTTAAGTTTTGAAGCTTTTTAACCAACCTTTGGGTAAAACAGAAAAACCAACTATTGGGTATAAGCTGATCCTGGTTTTTGACCACTATCAGGCAGTTTTTTAAAGGTATGCTGTATTGGCCCCAAATATGCTAGATTTTCAAATATGGTCACCTTTGGTCAAAATTCTTACACTGTTTTTAAAACAACCGTGAAGGAAATTTTCCCTACTGGGACAATCAGTCATCTTGTGTGTTCCTTAAAAATGTCTGAGAGCAATTTGGAGAGTAAAGACCTCCAGGAAAGTACTTTTTGAAAACTTCTAGCAATTATAGCATGCTATAATTTGTGGCCTATACTGACTACTTTTAACCAGCTGTTGGGCAGTCTTGGTTGGGTAAAAAGTTTGCCCAAATTTTTTAACAAACTGAGTTGGGCACTTCGTTTTCTCTATTATGATATTGGTGGCAACTTTTTTTCTTTCAAACACTGCTATTCATGCTACACAATCTACTATTTAAGCTGTGCGTACTTCATCACTGGTTGATTAAACTGCGGGATCCAAATCTTTCATTTAATCCAGATCATTTTAAACCTAGTGTCCCAAAATTGTGAGCATTTTCCAAGATGAACCGAGCTATAAATGGATATGAACTACATTTCTGATCCGTGACATTTGTCATAACTTTGTTCACTACTGATTTTATGAATTTTGATGTTTCACATGAAAGTGTTCATGTTTAATCAAATATTTACATTCGCCAATTAATTTACAATTTATGTAAAAGCCATCAATCTTTATCCTAATGAATCTGTTCAATCTCAGACGTTTGTCGATGGTTTCACATGGAAACGGCCAAGGCCACTCTCTGACATCATACTGCAGAATAAACTAAATGTAAAAGTGGGACGCCTTTAGGGCTAACGTAACATGCATATGGGAATTACACTCCATCTACCTGTGGTAAAATAAAAACCCACTGATATTAAATCATATGACATTTACATCCCTCAAAAGCAACAACAACAACATTTATATTTGCAATAAAAAAAGAGCAGTTTTACATCCACCCTGAAGATGAGAAATTAATTAATTAATTTTTGCCAAAATATACTGGAGACACAGTCTTAGGGCTTCTCTCGCTCCCTCCCTCTCCTGTTTTCCCCATCTTCTTTTGTAGTTTCACCGTCCAAGACCCAAACAGAGAGGAGGAGATACAACATAGAAGCAAACTGCCAGGGGAAATATGTGAACTCTTATCAACTTCCTCAGAGGGTCTCGGAGCGAACGAATCAGACACGTTTAAAACTTCAAATATCACATGATACACGTCTGGTTTGCGAGAGGTTTTTTTTCAGGGGGGGCTCTGACTAATTCTCAAATATTCTGCCGTATGTGTGATTGCCTGCAATGCTTGTCGGTGTGAATATTCAGTGACTATATTCCCTCTGTAATATAAGCTTTATGGTATTCTCTGACGATAGTGGAAGAAAAAAAAATTAAAAACTACCACATGCTAATTTAAGATTGTTTACTTGGAATGGCTGGCTCTTTATAGACCCTGAGCAGTGATAACAAACATATTTAATATGCAACATTGAAACCAACACAAGCATTTATTGCAATAATTCACCTCATTGTGGTTGGCGCAAACATTTTTAAATCTTGTTTATTAACAGATTTTATGGAAATCTTTGTGTAATATATTAAATAATCAGCGACTAACAAATGACATTCCTTCTATGTTTTATTTGTTTTATGGATTTTGCACATATGCAGTATTTTTATCCAAGCTAACTGATGTTACCATATTTCTTTAAAATGAATCCCAAATAGAACCGGAGTCACTGTAGAAGATATGGTGCAGTGACAATGTTTACCAGCACTGACTTAATTCATTTAAACCGCGGCAGTGATTAATTTAAATTAGTCAGACTACTAAAATGGTTTCCTTAAATGATATTCTAGTTAATAAATTACACTTTTTGTTTATTTATTTTTTGAGTTGCAGAAAATATTTTACTGCTCCTTAAAATGACAACTCAATGAGGTTTTGGACGACACTTAACTGATTTGGCAATGGTTACAAAATAATTGCTTCAACTACGTCTTTTAACTTCTTGATATAATTATTTTTTATACTATAAATAACGTATACATATAACGACAAATTTGAATGGCAATTATGTAAACAGAACCATTAATAATTGTGTCTATTTTATATTAAGGTAAATTTCAAATTGGAAAAAGTCTGAGCAAAGACAAGTAGAACAGGATTCAAATCAGTTTTCTTCCTTCTTATAAAATTTGCTGATTATTTCTCGGCGAGTGTTTGGATATGCTCATTTTCGCATAAAAATTTGTATATTCAAAAAAATAATGTAACACAAAATTTTTGTTCCCTCAAATACTTTAGATGTACTTACTGCTTTTAATAGTGCTTCAAAAAAAAAAAAAAAAAATCCCTCAACTCTACTGATTTTTTGAGTTCTTGCTCTGAGAGACAAGCTTCAAAATTTATAAGCTTCCCTGTTTCTCATTTTTTATTGTGTGTTTTATTACTACTTTTTTTTCATTAACTTATTCTTTGTAACAGTTTTTTTTTTTACCTTCAATAAATTTTTCGCAAGTCATGAAGTCAATAACCTGTGCTAACCTTCATACCTTGTGTATCGTTTGAACCCCCCAAAATGTCAAGATGGTTTGACAGGGCCCCCATTTGCCTACAGAGAACAGCAAATTGAGGATTTTTCAGAAGACGATTTTTGATTGCGCACTTGTCCCATGTTTTGTCATTGCGAGCGTTCGCAGCTATAGCGTACCGCGGCAAATCTTGGAGACTCTTCCCCCCGACCTGATCTCTCCGCACTGAGTCGACAAACGCAAGCGGGCTTCGCACACCAGAGGTGATTCCGGCAAAATTGAATGCATGGGCATGCCCCGCTGAATGAAAAATTGAAATTGAAATTTATCTCAAAAGACGTAGAGTGTTTGGCGAGGGGTTTTCGAGATGAAGCGACCGGCCTGCCTCGGACTTCATCAAAATTGCAAATTGCACTTAATAAGTAAATTTTATGACCACTGCAACATAGTGGGTGGAATCAAGAGTGCGTCAAGGAGAAGCAGGGATGATAGACTTTTTTTCTTGCCTGCTTGAGGATAAAAAATAAGCCAAGAATAACTTCGTCTCCTCTGGATTTTTGAAACGGGCAAAAGGCATTCGCTTGCCCGTTTTATATTCGAAATATCGTGATGACGCACCAAACAGCCGTGGACGTATTCATGAGTAATATATTGCAAACCACGTAAGATATTTTTTTATTCCCAAAGATATCTATACAAATGAAATTAACGGCTGATCAAATGGGGTGCACTCTTATCTACCGAGGAGAAAACTTAACGCCGGAGTTGGAAATGTTAAATAAAAGTTGGAAGCGAGATGAAACTTGACTGTATACCTTTTGATTGGGTACTTCAAGTTTTTACTTCAAGTTTTTAAATTGTAGTCACCTTTGAAAGGACACAAAAACCTTATAACCATCATCTTTTAGCTGATATAACAGAGATCTTTAAATGTGAAGAAAAACTCTAGACAGACCCCCAAAGAGAAAAGATAAGATAAGAAAAGTCTTGCTCCATGTGGCACTAATACCCCATAACAGGGAATTCTACTTGAGTGCCAGTAGATTATTGATATGAGTACAACAGGGAATTCTACTTGTACTCATATCAATAATCTACTGGCACTCATACCCATAACAGGGAATTCTACTTGTATCCATACTTTACTGGTACTCATTCCAATAAGAGGGAATTCTACTTGTACTCATACCCATAATCTACTGGCACTCATACCCATAAATGGGGAATTAATTCTACTTGGACTTGTTCTGTTGTACTTTTACTTTAAGTGTGTTATTAATTACATATTCTTTTCTAAACCTTTCAAATTATTGCATTATTCCTGATGAATTTGGCAGAAAAGTAACAGATCTATGTCAACAAGCCTCGAAAAAATGTAGATTTAATTATTTTGACAACTGGGAAAATCTTGCAACCCCCCCGAAAAAAAATTGAATCCCCGATTGTTTGCAGACTGTCGTTTTACATTATATGACCAAATGAAGATTAAAATTGGAACATAGTTATTCTACTCAGTTTTTGATATTAATTGATCTGACACCTTTTGTATCTTAATCGTAATTAATTGTGAAATGCATATTTGAAAATATTGTAATTTTTACTTGTCCTATAGTTTTACAATAAAATTTGACTTGGATTTTGTAGTCTTAGTAATGGAGGACAATGATTGGTCCTTTTTTTAAGCAGACGAATGAAATTGAAATATTTATCGAAATCGACTCAACACCTGTTTTAAATATCAGTCCCTCCGCGCCAACCAAGTGGCTAGGCTACTAAGTCCGGAACACAGACTATTAGGCGTGCTCTTCAGCAACGCAAACAAAATCAATATGGAAACAAGACATTTTTGGGGGTCCTCAAATTACAAGTTTCACAAAGTTTTCAAGGACAATGGCATTTAATTTCATCCCTGGATGTTCCGTTGTCAACATTAATGTTAAGAAACATTCGCGGTTAAAAGTTATTAGAATTCAAAAAGCGATGGATGAACATTAAAGTTGAATTTAGACAGGGAGTGAAGCTAGACGATTTTTTTTGGCGATGTAGAATAGATTTACGCAAAGTTACAACGGAAAACTGACAGGGGTAATATTGAGTGGCAAACTTAGAATGGATAAAATAACTGATAAGTTAGACCAGGAAGATAAATTGAACCAACACTTTTAGGAATACAGCACTATGTGTTCTACCAACTGAGTCCCCAAACCTTACCTGGTTTGTGAATTAACGAGCGACGTACTCACCTCATAAAATCTTATGCATTACCGTATTTACCTCACTCTAGGAGTTTTTCTGGCAATTCTTTGTGTGTGTGTGTATGGCCATCTCCCTTCCATAATTTCCAGGCCACGATGTGTTCTACCAACTGAGTCACTCAGTACATATTGTTGGTGACAATTAATAATACAATTTTGTTTTTGTTTGTTAGACCTACAGGTGGCATACCTTGTTTATAACATTGATCACATAAGCCAATAAAGGGGGAAGACATCTTAAGGAACTTCACAAGAAATGGGTTTCTCTTGTATATTAAAAAAAATTATTTAAACTTCATTTAAAACAGCTTTAATAATCTTTCCCAAGGCCCTCATGATTCATATGAATATACCACTCTTGTGTTATTTTTTTCATGTAAATGAAGGTATATATGCCAGGGGTGGGGCCAGCTGACACTTACTTTGTATGCTGCAGTGAAATATTGTACCTAATCCACATACTGCAGCACTTAAGGATGTACCTACTAACTGTGATGGAGAATGGACCTGTAGCATTATATGTGGGGAATATGAAAGAAACAGATAGTTCCACATGTCGTCCATCTTTCAAATTTTCAAATATTCTACGTATGGCAAGCAAGATTCATATATGTAAGTTCTTCAAAGTAAATGTATTTGGGCCTTTAACTACCTACTGTGTTCCACCTTCTTGCTGGGGTGGAGGGGGGGGGGAGATTGCAGAATTTAAGTTTGCTCGAGGGTCACATACAGCCTGTGAGCTGCACTTTGTCCACCTTGGGTATAAACATAACAACAACAACAGAATCGCTGACTGGGAAAATTGTAAATAATTTACAAAGATCACAGAACTTACTGGCGTCTGACTAATGGACAAAAACTGCGAAAATATGTATAATTTACCCTTTATCACTTTAAATTTTAACTATCCATACTCTGCATACAAAAAATTTATCGCAAAAACAAACAACAAAACGAAAGAAAAGAAAAATGCCAAAGTCTCCAATGAATACATCACATCAATACTTGAAAGCGATCCTTTATGTTGACAGAAAAACAATGCTTTGGTTGAGAATCTTCTACAAGGCCATCCTTCTTACCACACTGACATCTGCTATAAATGTCAGAAATTGTTCTTGTCGGAGGGAATTATTGACAACCACCAACCCCCTTTCAATTATTTTCAAAAGAGCAGAGAAAGAAACCTATTCTCACACTTTTCCCACTGCAGGCGCAGCTTAGCATATGCGAGAATTTACGACATGGATATATTCTTAAGCTCCTATCTGTTACTTCGGCCGATCGCACAACCAAAGCTGTTCAAACGGCTTTTATCAGTTCGTAACCGTTCAAATTGTTACGGAGAGTAGATGTATTTGCTTGGTTTAATATTTGCCTTTCGACGGTCATTCCATCGCCCTTAAGTGACTCTTGATGGTCAAAGTTCTTTAATTATTCACTTTTGGGTTTATATAGTTTAATAGTGAATCTTGTCCGTTCTACCGACGACGATGGCCGGTGCTTTCTGAAAGGATGGATTTCCGTTTTTGACAGGTCATCTCTCTTTGAAGTTATTATCTCAGAGGGCAAACTGTCACGGGAAGTTGTCTGTTTTAAGAATATTTCAAGGGACACGTTACGGATGTAGCAAGAATACCCGGTAATCACCAACGGGATGTTCGTCTACAAGCTTTTGAGTAGGTTGTTTGCCATTTTGGTGACAAATCTATAGAAGTAGATCCAGTTGGTTGAGGAATCATATACTGGTATATGATAATACAATATTAGATGTATACTTATCAATTTCCCTTTCAGATGAAACTATTGACTTGTGACATAAAGAAGACACTATATACTCTACATAAACCGACTGCCACAAGTATATAGCTATGTATGTTTAGTCATGTAACATGTAATCTATGTACATTTAATCATGTAACATGTAATCTATATATGTTTAATCATGTAACATGTAATCTATGTACATTTAATCATGTAACATGTAATCTATGTACCTTAATCATGTAACATGTAATCTATGTACGTTTAATCATGTAATCTATTTACATGTAATCTATGTAACATGTAATCTATGTACATTTAATAATATAACATGTAATCTATGTACATTTTGTCATGTAACATGTAATCTATATATGTTTAGTCATGTAACATGTAATAAATGTATGTTTAGTCATGTAACATGTAATCTATGTACGTTTAATCATGTAATCTATTTACATGTAATCTATTTACATGTAATCTATGTACATTTAATCGTGTAATATTTGATATGTACATTTAGTCATGTAACTGTAATCTATGTACAAATAGTCATGTAACATGTAATCTATGTACATTTAACTGTGTAACATGTAATCTTAGTCATGTAACATGTAATCTATGTACGTTTAATCATGTAACATGTAATCTATGTAAATTTTGTCTTGCAACATGTAATCTATGTATGTAAGGCATGTAGCATGTAATCTATGTACGTTTAATCATAACATGTAATCTATGTACAATTAATTATATAGCATAATTACTTTACACAGCCTCCCTTGCAGAAAAATAAGCTCACTACAAGCTCATATGAGCTCATTTTGACAATGTAGCTTGCCACAAGTTTGTCACATTTAGTTTGTCACATTCCAAATAAGCTCATAGTATCTCAAACAAACCAGATTCTGACCCTATATGTCTAAAAAATTATTAGATATTTATCACAGATAAAAGCTAAAATTCCACCTTGAATCAAATTTGACAAAATGATTTCAACTAGTCTCACTGCTTGCCTTTAAAACAACACATTTGTTCTATTGGCAGCATATGGGTTAACTATACACATGCATGTGCTACATATGATAAAGTAGGGAAAATTTATATATAGTACCACACGGCCATCATTTCACCGTCTTGTTCATGAGTGTGGATATAATATACCCATGATCTCCAAATGAGCATTTTTAGAGAAAGATTAAAAAAAAAAATAATAAAAAAAAGAGGGGGAAAAACAAGAAAAGAAAGGAGGTTATATATGCTAATTTCTACGCAGCGTCAGCTTCAGGTGGCTTTTTAAACAACCTTTTATCAAGATTATCTTAATTGCTCACACGTACAAGCAATTCGAGGTCACCCCGTAAAGATATCTTTTAATAACAACTATATAGTAGTAGCCTGGTAACAAGCTATTGGTGGATGTTATATTTAAAAAAATGAAAAAAAAAATAAGTAAAAGGGTACAAATGTTCGTATCAGTTGGAAGTGGCAAGATCTTGTTGATATGTACTGAATTAATGTGAAGAGATAATTTATTCGCAATATTTCTAAATAATAGATTGATTAAGTATATTATCCTATATTATATCCATCGATTGATTACTACTTTGAAATTGATCATTTTCAAGGATGTAATAATTAACTACTCAGGATAAAGTTTATAGGGTCCAAAACAGTTATATAACATATATACCAATGTTCTCTAGTATCACATGGCCTGCAAAAAAATCTTATTTTTAAATTTTATTCTGTCTGGAGTTTTTGGCTTTTAGAATTTTTGTTGGTTATGACATCACTGCAGTTCGCAAAATCCAAACGCTTGAATAAAATTTCAAGTCATTTACTTTCGTCCATGTTGTTAGCATCTGAAGATGTTTGCATTGCCACGTATTCATACTAAACACCAGACTTGTAGTATGTGAGTACAACAGCATGAGTACTAGTAGAATTTTCCTTGGTGTGAGTACAAATATGAGTACATTACAGGCGCGGATCCAGGGGGGGGTCCAGGGGGTCCGGACCCCCCCTGCTCTTGGCCCAAAAAAAAAAAAAAAAGAGAAAAAAAAAGA
>JAIPMN010002320.1:0-27949 GCA_020650975.1 Apostichopus californicus
TCAGTCTCCAGCAAAACACCCCCATGAACAAATCCTGGCTACGCGCCTGTATGTTATAAATATTTAAGTCATACTTAAACCATTTTGCATTTCAGCCCTTCTTCGAAAGGAAAAATTTTCCACCCCTCCCTTTAGACCCACCCCCAGGACGGCGATCACTCATGCCTGGCGCCCCCCTATTGGAAATCCTGGATACGCCCCTGCAAATGGTTAAACGCCAATGATGCGATATATGTCCTTTATTTGTTTCCGTACTTATGGAGGCTTCTTCCGAAAAGTGGTTACAAAGACCACTGGTTTTATATCCTTCGTGCAATTCACACTGCCACATGCGATTTTAATGAAAAGCGCCTTATTAGTTGTCAGTAATAAGTTTTTACGGGGCTATTTGCGCGTACGGTACGTTTGATACGCAAGACATACATGCTGTCTAGAATCAATGAAATCCGTCATATCAGGGAGCAATTTCAAACTCTTCACTCTAGATTTCAACTAATCTATCACAAACTTTCGTCCAATTTTTGCTTTTATAGAAAAAAACGCCATTTCATCTCAACGCTCCGACTATTTTGCAAGTTTGAAATCTATACTTTTTTCGACTTTCTCTTTATCATCATGATGGATACAGAGTCGAAGTTTAGACTTTGGTACTGATCATTATCGACTTTTATCTCGGAATTTTACAGAAGTTGTGGCATTTATGAAGAAAGATCCACATAAACTGTTACATATAGTTTATTTGACTTTTATATTGACATTTTCACTACATTAACCTAACTTGTAGGAATTGCAGATGTACGATATGGTTATCATAAAATGTAACTATATTGTATCGCCTCAGTACGTCTGCCTTCATTTTCATATTCTATGCTTTTGCTTTTTATTTTCTGTATGCATGCGCGGTTCCATCGTGGATATGGATGTAACCCCCCACCCCTCCCTCCCCATACTTCCTATTCTACCCTACAAACAACTTGAAAATTAAATGTTTGAGTTACTGCACGACCTTTCGTGAAGACCTAAGTTATAGCTTAAATGTGCCTCAGTATGCACAATTTTACGTCTACACTTTAAACATTCCTGGGGAAAATCCCCAGACCCCCCCCTTCTTCCCCTCCTACTTGGGAGTCAGCTTTAATGATCCCTGAGCCACACCCAGCCCTCCTTCTTAAATCCATGGATCCTCCCCTGACCTGTGAAGAACACCTCATAAAAGTTGAGCATGAATTATTTGATAAGGGGAAACTGTAATGACTGCACTATAAGTTTGGTGCAACCTAAAAACAGCTGGCCACAAACTTCATTAGTACATGTATTTATGTGGAGCAGGTACATGCAGAACAAATGCATTTTCCGGAAGTTTTTCCCTCGAGTGATGTACGTTAACTGATTCGTATAGCAAATTAGTAAGTCTAACCGCAGATTGCTTTTAATTTATTAAAAAATACCTATTTCCTCTTTTCGTTCAGAAATCAAGGATAACATGCCCCAGGGGAAAGGATGATGAACGTACGTTAGGCGTTTGGCCTAGGACTCGGTTGAGTTATCACAATGATGCTGGCCTAGGTTACTAATAGTAATACTACATTTTCTGTTCATGTAAAACATTCTGCGTAAAGTAGTATTATTAAAGTATTAATTAAAGTAGGTAAACCTGATTGTATTATGGGTTTACTCAGAATTCCTGTTCAGTAACATTTTTGTTCATGATTGATGTGCCTGCATCATATGGTTGGGAGGGGCAAAGATGGAGGGAGGAGGAAGAGAAGCACCATCCCACTGCCCTCCTTTCTCTTGTACTTGCAAGTTTTATATTTGCAGTGATTACAGAGTTATTGAGTCACAAAATGAATTGTGACTTGACAACCTCCACATGAACCATTTAAACATAGTGTACTCTGTTCAATGCAGGTGAAGAATCAAAGCAGTTCATACATTGTGATTTACCAGTAGTATATAATAAATAATTCCAACAACTGTGCATCACCACCAAACACATGTCTTTTTAAATTCTTGAATCGCACACCTGTATGTCTTCAAATTCTGTTACAGGACATGTTTATATGTTGACAATGATCATTTCCCAAGTACTCAAAGAATGCAAACTACATAATATAAGAGTCCATATGTTAATTTTCATTTATCTGTATACTTAGATATGTCAGGAGCAGATCAAGAAGAGAACCCAAAGCAGAATCTAACCTCAAAGAAAAAGAAGAGGAAGAAACACAAACACCATGACTTTCATGAAAAGAATCCATTTCAGTCAGGTTCATCGAGAGGAACTTCATCGAGAGGAACTTCATCAGTATCCCAGGAAACTCAACCACCTTCAGCTCCATCTTTAGCTTCAGGATGCAATCCCAAACGCTTTAATCTGAGTTGTACTCCAGATGCATCATTTTCTGAAGAGAATATGTCTTTCAAGGCAGTATCTTCCTCATCCGGTAGTAAACAGGATCATCAGGAAGGGTCTGCTTCATCATCAGAATATTTTATAGCAAAGCAGAGATGGAGACCGGGAAACTGGAGGGAGAAATACAAAGGGTCATCTAAAGAGAGTAACATTAACAAAGGGAAACTTCACAAGAAGAATAAGGGCTTCGCTGAAAAAAGTCAAAACATTTTACCAAATGAAAAAAGTCAGTTACCCAATATCGACAAATTTGTACAGAAAGGTAAAAAATTACAAGAAAGGAGATGCTATAGGGATGAAGGATATGTCAACAAAATGTCAAATTTAAGAGAAAATAAATTACATAAAAGAAAAAGGACTTTGCCAGAAGGAGTCAGTTTTAAGTCCCCTACAAGTAATTTGGAAAGCAAGGGTTCTACAAATGTGTCAGTGGAAGTAGCAGTTGGAAACAGCTGGAAGAGACAGGATGGATTACAGAGGGCTGTGCCACAAAGTAGTGCTACAACACAAAATGTAAACCTCAATGTTTTTACAAAGGAGCCTTCCACGAGAAGTGAAGATGGTTCTGCAAGTCACTCTACTAAGGTGAAAAAGGTGAGCTGCTATATTTCAAGTTTATTAAGTCCATTAAACGACTCATAACGTGCAATGTTAATAAGCTACGTGTAAATTTGACCAGCACTAATGAAATGCTATTGTGGAAATCTCCTAGTATTCACTTTGCTGCTTCTCATGTATGTTGCCGTTTTAACACACGGTGATGATATTTGGATAATTTTAGTAGAAATATTGAAATATTTTTGATATATCAGTTAATATGTTTTGAAAATCATGACATACCAACATATGAATGTGGCTTCTCTCTTTCTGTTTCTAGATTCCAGGGTTCTACTACGACAAGGAAAAGAAGAGATACTTCAAAATTTTACCCGGCCATATCGCTGAAAGCAGCTGGATCACGTCAGAGACGATCAAGGAGAAAGAGAGAGAAGAGAAGAGAAGGAATCTCATGAAACAACAAAATCCTCCAAAAGTTTGTATAAATTTTGAAGTTTAGATATTCAGCAAAAATGAAAACATTAAACTATGTGAACTCTGCTTTGCCTTTAAGTTTACAGGAAACAGTAAAGCTGTTGCAATATTCACCCAATCTCATGACTAAGAAAACTAGTTCATGTACCATATAGTACTATTTAGAATTGACTGATTTTATTGTAGCATGGTCACCTGGTTTAACTCAATACCGAAATCACCTATGTAGGTAGATATATAGCATATTGCAATATCACATGTTTATGGTTATACACACTGTAAATTAAAAAGGTGAGAATGGATACCTGAGAAATATGACCTCTTTGTTCCTCTCTTGTCTCGTTCCACAGGTCTTAAATGGAAGATCTTTGTCAGCTGTGAATATTCTGCATTCAATGCAAGAGGGAGTCTGGAATCACACTCAATATACAAGGTACCAAATTGGGTCTTATAGTGAAACAAATAGACCATGAAACACCCTAAAAATGCACCTCAAAATGTACCTTTCGACACCTAAATATTATATTTTCCGGGGGGGGGGGGTGGGTGCAAGGATATCTGTAGACCCTGTACATGGCAAGTAGGCTTCAATGACCCCAGCACCACACCAGATCCTCTATAAGAAACTGGATCCACCCTTGCATACCAGTACTGGTTGAGATGATTTAAGGTAATGTTATTGTCCATATTAGTGATGCAACAGACAATGAAGTAATGGATGTCTGTCAAGTTTGATACTGAATTTTTTTCCTTGGTCAAGGTATTCTACCGAATGCAGAGTTCAAGCCATGAATGTTACCCCTGAAAGTGTCTACGAACCTTCTACAGAGTTGCAAATAGCTGGAATCAACCCTGTTATCCAGTTTGTAGAGGTATGATGTCTCATTAGGTCATGATGGGTTAACTATCATTTGTAGTAATCAAGTTGAGCTTTTCACTGCATTTCTTTCTTTATATTTCTGAAAGTGCAAATAAATTTCTCTCTGTTGTTAAGAGTTCTCTTTGAAATGCATTTACTTTGTACCAGATTAATATCGGTAGCTAGCGAGTGATTGATAGTAACTTTGTTAAAACTAAGAAACATTATATAATGATATTCTAAATACGAATAATTAATTAAATTAGATCATGCTTTCTAAAATCAAAGTCGTTTAGAAATTTATTTATTTTCTACCGTCAAATTTTTGTGCTCACTTTTTTCCTATTTTCATTCTACAGTTGGACATGTCAATGTCAAAGGTCATGGTGGTGCTAGGTTCAGAACAAGTTAGCAGGTACATAACAATTTGAATTAGATTTAAATCATTTATGTCAATATTAATCATTTTTCTCCTTTGGTTTGGGATGCCCAGTTTAATCCTGAAATATGTGATTAATGTTACACCAAAACATGCTATGCCAGTTCTGTATACTTACTGTGCTGCCAAACATTGCTTGTGACTGAATATAAGGGTGTGATTGTGAATACTGCCCTCTATTATTGACCAGAGGTTGAAGTTCCCCAAAACCTATATCGAAGGGAACAAATAAGTCAAGATCTGAAATAAAGAACACACAGTACCACAGATGGTGTCTTAGACTATTCTTTGAATTCCATCTTTTACATTCAATTCTGAAGTATCACATGCTACTCCATTGTATGTTGTGGAAGATTGTCCCTTTCTGTGTTAAAAACTACAGGTGTCAAATCTTAGGCTCTATGCTATTTATAGTTTACCTGTATCTTTATTTCTATAGCTACCACTATTAGCAAACAGAACAGCAATTCTTCATTCAAAGTCAAACGCAGCACATGAATTTCACTCCATTGATTCATTCTTTTTCTTTCTTCTTAGAATAATTCTAGGCTCTATATCCAAAGATCATGGTGCAAAAAAGGAGTTACTTCTTCAAGAATGGCAAGATGTTTACATTAGAAACAGTACAAGTAGTCAGGTAATCTTTTCCATAAAGCAATAAAACAAGATGTAATCTGCCAGTATAAGTTGAATTTGCAGTTTGTTTTGGATCTGTAGGTTTTATTTTTTTATATTTTTTTATTACAGCAGTAGCCTCTTTAGCCCCAAAAGAGTTTTATAGAGACAGTGGGAAGAGGAGCCCTCTTATCTATAACCATGTGATTGAAATAGTTTCTACACTGTGAAGAGCCATGGATATGATTGCATATATGTCACAGAGAAGGGGTGGGGGTCTGGGGGTACCTTCTGGCAAGGTTTTCTTGAATCGCAATTTACTATAAATGTATCATGGTATAGTAATCAGAAGATATCCAGAGGATTAAACAAGCCAAGTTTTGTATCAAATAATGTAAACTACAAATTTCCCAATTTGCATTTTTGAAGGGAAAAAGTGTAGGATGTCATTATTATAGTTTGATTAATAACAATCTTATTTTTAGAAATACTAATTCGGTCCAAGAAAATTGCCAATCAAATGAAAAAGCTCCTTTAATGTGAATATGTTCATTTTTTCAAATATACCTCTCAACTCTGGAATGTGAAATTTGTTTCATTTGCAGATCAGCAGTGCAAAACTCATCAACATCGAACAGCAAGATTCTTCGTTGCCAGGGAATCTTTATGTGTTGTATCCTTTAAATGACAATCATGTCATTTATCAATGCAGTCGAAAGCAATTTCAAACCATGGTCTTGAACATTATTTAGACAAAAACAGTTTCTATCAATAGATTATATGATATAGTCAATATTTTCAACCAGTAGCGAATACTTCACAAGTATCCATGATGATATATCAGTAGAAAACTACAACAATTTTTATTTATTCCTTCTAATACTGATTTGCTGTATGTAACCAACTGAAACAATCATATCAGTGGAGAATTTTAACACTTTTTGGGTGATTATTTAGAGAAATATGATTGGCATCCTTATCTCCACTTCTGCTCCTGTCCTCCACCAACACTGAAAAGGTTTTTTTTTAACAATGTGAAACTTTAACTCAAGGGCAGAATATTATTCATTTATTATTTTTTATTATGATAATAATATCTCAATATCTTACCGCTAACTCAAGATATGGTTAATACATGTATCCTATTTTGACGGGCTAAACCTTCGACTACTCCAGGAAGTTGGATCACAGTAGGGGGTCTTTGATGTCATCTGGACATTTCATAGTGAAAGTTTCTGAGCAAGAAATCAGAAGCAATAAATGCCTTTAAAATTTATTTACATATTTTCGATTTTCATAACATGTTATAGAGCTCAAACAAGGGCACATGGGACTTAAAAAAAACTTAAATCTAGTTTTGTCCCAAATACTGAATTAACAATCATAAATACTTGATTATTTCCTTTATATCAGTGATGTCTAGATTCTCATGGACCGGTGACTACAGCAATGCGGTCCAATTGGTAAAATGTCCATCTGAAAAGGGTAAGACTCGTTGGGCACTTTATTTTGGTAACATATGTTTCGCTGTGGGTGAGGAAAATGATGTTTGGTGTCAATTTACACCAATTTGGTATTTTTATTGTCGTAAGAAGAGACAGATGTGACCATCATTTGCTCTTTTAGAAATGAATCTGTTGGCAGTAGATACTGATACTATCCTTGGAATGTTTACAGATCCGGTGAGCTACGTCGGATACCGTTTTGAGAGCCCTGGGGAGGTCATCAGCAGCTGCTCGTGGAGTTCTAATCCCAGGTTCCCAGCGCATCTCTGTATCGGTGAGAAAGTTAGTCTAGCCCTCAAGGACTGTTTCCTTCTTCTTGATTAAGATAATGCCTTGAAATATATCACTTTATCTGTTGTTAATGAAGTTGTGGTTAATTTGATTACTGCTGTAAGAATTGGGAATGCAACAAAAAACTGTAGGAAGAACTAAATCCAAATATGGTGATATCTTATCATGTTCCTCTTTTAAAGTGTAACTTATTTAGAAAAGTCAGCATGTTAAGTGGAAGATTGCAAATCCTCTGAAACCACTAGTGTTTTGATTGATTGCTTAGTCTAGTAATGTTTGGCTTTTAGTTTCAACTGGTCATTATAAACTGATTTTTTTAAGAAACATTACTCCACAGTTATAGATACACTTCATTCTGGGCACATATCTATATTTACTGATGACTTCAGAGATTTACACTTTAATGTAACACAACTGTTTGGCCGTTGGCAATTCAATTTCGTTTTATTCACACTTGAGCTGTATTGATGAATATATTTGTACCGACCCTTCAAAACCAATTACCATAGGTAGCTACATTGTATATATTCTGTTTTGTAGGATTTAGCAAAGAGGCTGAAATTATTGAGATTCTTTCAAATAGCCGGCAAAGATTAGACACGGAGAAGAAAGAGGTCTTATCTCAAGTCTTTGCCAAAGAGGTAAGTAAACTTGTCATTGATCTAGGAAGGTCTTGACGTAGTTTTATGAAATGTAATGGTGGTAGCCATAGATTGATAAAGAGGTAAGTAAACTTGTCATTGTCATTACAAGATTGTCATTGTCATTACAAGAGGTATGTAAACTTGTCAATGATCTAGGAAGGTCTTGACGTAGTTTTAAGAAATGTATTGGTGTAGCCATAGATTGATAAAGGTGAAGACCATTGAGTTAGTATCCCAGATTGCACAATTTGTATGTGTTAAGAGCGGAAGACAAAGACATATTTTGTATTCCATCTAAAGTTGCTGCATTTGACGCCCTCAAATCAAAACAAACTGTCCTGAGAAACCAGTTTTTTTCTCATTTATTATTTTCGTTGTGTGTCCTTTGATCATTTCAAGTGTGTTAGAGCGGGGCAGTTCTGGCTCCCATTTAGTTGAAGCCATATATATTTCTTGCTATATCCTCTCACTTCTCATCACCATAGCAACCTGTGATCTATTTGGGATTGAAGCAGGGATGTATTTCGTCCTACGACCTGCGGGCTCCACATCAGCCTGTGTATGCAATGACACACAAGAGCCCTGTCGATAAAAACATGACTATCCACCACGGTGGATGTGTCTGCTCGCTACGTCTCTTGAAAGATGAAAACTATCTCCTGGCTGGGAGCTCTGATGGAACTGTGAGTCCAATTAAAACCCCAAAAGATCTTACAAATGCAATTCATTAAAAGAGTATTTCTTCTCTTACAAAAACATAAGTTTCTTCTCTTAAATGGACCATAGAATGACCACCAATTGCTAGTTATAGAGATTGCTGTAATGCCTATTGAGAAATGATTTCACTAAATAAAATTGAATGCCAGTCCTTTTTTGTCCTATTTCTCTAATAGATTAAACTTTGGGATTTGAGGCAAAGAGCTGTCCTCAAGGAGATGTATGGTCACTGTAACGAATACAAATTTTTGCCGGTGAACGTTGACAGCTCTGAGACTGTTGTTTACTCTGGTAAGGCAGACATCAAAATTATAGTTCACTTCCCCGTTTGAACCAATTTTATAATTTTCATTGCATTTACATAGTTTTGAATTTGTTTTGATTTCATTTGCTTTAAATGTTTTTTTTTCTACATTGCTTTGACTGGCATCATAAATTTTGGGATTACTTCATTAACTTTATTACTCCATTAACATTAGTTTGAGTAACTCTTGATAGGTTTGCAAGTTTTAATTTAAGTTTATGATCTGTTTGACTCTGCTCTGATTTTTGATGCATGTGATGCAGTTCTAATTTTGTTTAAAGTATGTTTTCAATTTTCTTCTGTGTTCTTTGATTATTTTTTTAGCTTATTAAAGTTTGATTAACTCTGATGGATTTGATTTCATCCTTTATCTGATTTTCTCTACTTTGTGTTTCATAGTATGTAAATTGATTATCAATGTATTTAATATATGATTTGATTTAATCGCTTTAATTAGTCAATTGCCTAAAAAGTTTAACGTTTGATGATGTGTGATTATATTTTTAATAAATTTTAATTAGTCTGTAATATATTTAATTTACCCTGCTTTTGTTTTGATTAGCTTGAGATTTATTTTCAGTACTCTGCAGTTTGCTTTTGTTTCTTCAAATTCCTTTTAGCTGGCATTTGTATGGAACTTACTACACAATATTGACTTTATAATTTGCTTTCATTTCGGTATGACTTGCTCGCTCTCCTCTGGTTTATATTTTCAAGAATTTTTTTGTTTTCATTTTTATTGTCATACCTACTTAGTGATGTGATGTATGTTTTTTTCGAATTTGGACTGAAGTTTAGTGCCCAATCACATTCTCCTAAACCTCTGATATCTTTCATGTTTTTTCAGTCGGTCAAGATCACCACACCAGGTTATGGAGCTTGCAGGATAGCAGTCACTTGAAGACAATACCTGCACCTGTATTAGGAACGTCCAAAACATCAGCCGTCTTCTCAATGAACTGGGGAGGCAGTGGCCTCCCAGGAACAATGATCGGTGCAGAAAACAAACTCTTTTGGTATCCATTTTAGCCGCTGTAAAATTCTTTTCTGTGGACATGATCTAATTTTTGCCTGATTTTAGTGATTTTCAACTTGATTTGAGTTCTCTTATGGCACTTTTGGAGCACAAAATCCTTTGAATAACTATATTATTTATGTAATTCAGTTTAACTACATGCAAAGGATGACTTTCCATGGCAATATCACTGTAACTTTTGACATGTGACAAGAGTCTTTATGTGTGCGCGTGTGAGTGGCAATTTAATGTTAATGAGTTAATGAGCAATGGATCTTCATAGTCTTCATAGTTTAGAATGTAAAGACAGTCCTTCGAAGGAAGCACACAATTCAACTGTCGGTGTCTCAGTAAAGATATCTATAACACATGACAAACATTTCAGGGACATATGGTTTTTACATTTTATCCTGGGTACTTACCCGTTCATTGGAAGGTTACAAAAACAACAAAAAATTGTCGACAATTGTGAGATTCTATGAAGGAAGCAGTTATCTTTATGCCATGAACTGAATTGCTGATAAGGTGAATTTACTTGGAATATCGTTTATTATTGAAGATATTGTTGTGCACTCAATTTTCAGACTGCCACATGTAAACCAAAATGTTTTGCCAAAAGTCATCCATCATTGAAAAGATTCGCCTACAGTGAAGCTTCCATATGTCTTGAAAAGTCTTACCTATCCCCTGTCCCACCTTACCCCTAACCTCCTTTAAACTCCCCCACCCCTCCTCTACCCCATAGTGAAGTACTCAAGCAGGTGGAGATGTATGAGTTGAGAGAATCAGGAAAATATTTTATATAAGGCACTGAAGTATCAAGATGCAATAAAAAATTATTTGAAATAGTAAGAATATGTGAGTGCATTATTTCATGTAACAGAATTAAATCCTTGTTCAAGTTTAAATTATATTGTTTTTGAAGGTCAATACTGAGGAATATTTAAAGGTCAGTCTGTTCTGGCCCTGGGAAAGGGATTGTCTGACTCATAGAATACAATAGATAGACTACAATAGATAGAATACAATATCTAACAGCAAAAGATCTACTTCAATGTGTTAAAACACCCCAAACGTACAAAAGCTCATTTCATTGTGCAGCTCAAATGTTTTTCAGTTTTATTTGTTGCTAATATTTCCAGCTTCGGCAGTGTGAGAGACATCATCAAGGTATACTTGGTTTCTTTAGAATGCTAAACAGTTTTCCCAAACTGACAATGCAAAAGGTTACTAAGTTTTCCTCTTCATGAGGTCTCGAGTTTATAACACATGATATACTAAGGCGAGGGTTCCAAATGTTTAATACTAGATCAAACAGAGATGCTGACCATTTACCTTGCAGTCATTGCATACCACCCACTGAGCTACTACTTTCCGAGTGGCTGAGTGCCACCCTGACAGAAATGAGGTTTAAAAACTATGCATGTTGACGCATACCAGAGACCTTAGACAATACTTTATCAACACTTTATAAACATAATTCTGTTTTCTATGTTTCAAGGCGGAGTGTATAGCCTAGTGGTTAACGCCGGCGTCTCCCACTCATGAGATCCCCGGTTCGATTCCCCGCCGACAGCAATGCAGTGTGTCGTCTGGCAAGGGTGTTGTTCAATAACAACTTCCCGACATGGACGTTAAATGGATGTGTGCCGAGAGATTGGCTTCGGTCAGCTTGCGAGTCTATAAGCCTCCATGGCTTCTTTCGCGAGTTCCTGCTTGCGGGAAGATCACATATACATACATACATACATATGTGTTGCGGTATCTGTAACTGGACTATTTAAATAAATGAATTTAATAATTCAATTTTATAATTAAATTAAATAAATTAACGTGTGCCTTAGAATGATTTAACAATGGCGTACCAGAAAAGACAACAGAGATGACAATATGAGTTTCAATATTTAATATGTGATGATTAAAATTACATACCTGCAAATATAGGTACAGGGGCACATCCAACTTTCGATAAATAATGCATATTAAAATGACGCTGCTCATTGCTGCAATCTCCCCGATCCCTTAGTTGTAATCTTTACAGAACATTACCCTTCTTTCAGCTCACATCACACTCAAACATTTCAATGTAAATGCCATTATGTGGCACAGACGTGGTCAGCAAATGCATATTGTGTCAATTCAATTAGTTTGGAAGCATTTTAACAGTCGATTCTATTCACGGGCTGAGGATTAAACTGCATTCCTTCAATTTCATCCCCAAATTTATCCCTTTTTTGCTATTTGTCCCCATGAGACTAGTCAAAAATCTGCTAATGAAGACTGAAAAGAAATCTAAAAAGTCCAAAGCACCTCGCTCTTATTATTCTTCCAATTTGAAGATTTATCGTTTGTGGAAGCAGTTTGTGACTTAACATTCTTTAGTTGACAGAAAATTAATTCAACAACAGGATTGGATGGATATGGCACAATTATGGGGAACTCAAAAGAAATATTATTATAAGTTGCAAAAAATGACTTAATTAGACATTTAAAAACTCATATATTGGTAGCTAAAGGGAGTATTTGAAAATGTTTTCAATCTCAGAATCATGCAAAAATCATGAAAATGAACTAGTAATCCTATCTGGAAAAGGATAGAGTATAGTATTAGTCAAACTTTCAACAATACCTAAGGTGTCCCAATTAATAATACATTAACAGAATTTGTCTGCTTCAAGAGCGAATGTGGCAAACAGTATGTTTGAATCAATATATTCAGCATAAAAAAATCCATCATCACCTAAAAGTAAATAAAAAATTAAAATAGTCAAATTTGATACTCAAAGGAAACTCATCAATTGTGAAGGTAATAATTTACATTGTTCATAATGGACAACAAAACCATTTCACAATGCATACAATAGCGTGAGACCCTGTACTCATGAAATTATATAACCGTGGATGAGGACAGATATATGCAACCCTAGACATGTTTTGGTAGGCACAGCCCATTCATTAATATGGATGACATTTTCTTAGCTAAATACCATCTGGAGCAGAACCTTATAGTGTAAGAATGATTCAAGGCAATTAGTAAGTAGAGGTGACAGGTTTGGTAATAGGGTAAGTAACAAATAATACTTTAATTTTCACCTCAACATCTACCTCCCCATAAAAAATAAACACCTGCTATGTTTATACCCTTCCCCTTCCCCAATCCCATCCCCCCCCCCCCCAATCCACCTACAGACTTCAGTAGATATTTTACTCATTGCATGCAATAAACCAGAAATTCACCATTAGGGTGCCCATCAGGACAAAATTGGTTCACCACACCAGAATCTTGGCGGTTCCTCCCCTCACCCTCTGGTTTCTTCCAGCTAACAGTTCTTGACTTTGCCATGTTCCCCTTTGTCAATCAGAAGGCACACAATGGAGAGATATGGAATATGAGAGTCGCTCAGTGAATTGGTTTTTAATTCAACCATAAATTTTGACACTTACAAATACATTCATCCCAAAAGTCTATAAAAGTGAGAAAGCTTGTATATCTTTGAACAATGGACCTTGCAAAAGAAATGATCCTACTGTAATATGGAATAGGAAAATTGAAAATATTCATAACTTTGATTGTCAAATATTTTTTGTAATATTGTCAGGTTTATCACACAGTATGGTAGCATTGTTATGACAAATGATAACATATAACTTGGCCTCTTGTCTGTAACAAAGAAGATTTAAATCTTTAAAGATTAACAAGTATAGTCCCCAATTTTACAAGGCCAGAAATTGCTTAAAGATTCCAAAAGTAGTTTCCTGGAATTCCTGACCCCCTTTTATTGTTCTCAGAGATTGACATTTCAAATTAGACAATAACATATCTCAGACAAGAAATATGTTTTCATATTGACGATTTCATGCCAATTTTTGAGAATGAGTGTCCATTTTTGCTAGCCTTTCTAGCATATTTTGGTATCTTTACTACAGACCTTTCTTTCCATTTAGTTTCTCCATGGTATACAATATCAGATAGCTCATACGTATATTAAAGTCTGATATGCACATGTGCTAATACATATACCTCGGGGACAAAAACTATTATCCTAACACACTATAGCATACGCAAACTGGAGCCTATACCGCAATTTTTGCAAAGTTCTGTGATTTTTTTTTACCAAAGGCTCATCCCTGCTCTTAAGATGTATGCAGCCAGCATCTTCATAGCTGATAAATAAAAAATAAAAAAAAGGAAAAAAATCTCTGAAAAGGAAACAAGTAGGCTAAATGTTCATTTTTATATTTATATTTGTATTTTTGTATTAACATTCATCAAATCAGATGAGGTAAAGTTATCTACATCTCCTTCAACAGAGAAAGAGGCACATGCTGTATCACAGTTATAATAAGCCCGCTATAGGGGATCCTCCTTCTTATCACAGAGGTTGCAGACTCTAACGGGTGTGTCCCATCCACGAGAAGGGACTGGTCTCCGCTTCTGAGAACATGGGTCGCAGACCCCTTGCCCACATAGTCTACAATGGTGTATGCGTAGCTTGGGGCCAAAGATTTCCCTGCAGCACAAGCAACTGTGTATCTCGTGATCTGGAATCCAATACGCTGGCCTGGACACATCGACCATGTACGCTATGAAGAGGATGAATTAAAAGATATAAAGGGGTACTGAAATTTTATGTGTTATTCTTGCTATGGATACATGCAAGAGAATTTTCTTTTTATTTCTTAATGTTTTGCAAGAGACATGAGGGTATAAAATGATGACATTTTTGAAATCATTATTCTTCAAATCTGATCTTACTGAATTGTCTTGATGCCTTTTGACAAACATTGGAATTGCTATCACAAATAAACCATCCGTTAAAATGCAACATTTTAATCTTGAATTTGTTAAAATTCTTTTTCTTTTGTAAGTTTCCCCCCAATTTCTACAGACCTTGCATTTATTCCTTGCATTTTGTAAAAGCTTCCCTCGTGCATTTTGCCTCCATCTGTTATTAATATTGCTGAAAAGGACACACGCAAATACAGGGTACATTTGTCCGTCTTCTGTTGTACTCACCAAGAGGGTAACTGACTGCCGTACCCAGGGTATTGATGGTGGTTTGCATAACCTCTCCGACCTTCCTAGCAGTTACTACCTGGTCATCCCCTGACACCATGCCACCAGCCCCTGAAATAGTTAAAAGATCAATTAAATTCAACTCCTGACAGACATTGCAAATAGAAACTCAATTTGGTAATTTACTCACACAATTGCTTTCCAAGTTTCCTCACTATGAGTATGAGCTGGGATATTCTTCTTGACTAATGATATCTTTCAATTCTTTTTTTCAAGACAATCTTGGCAGAGATAAGACTACCTTACCTTTTTTATTCTCATAACATATGTCACATACTCTGACTGGTGCATCACCCCAGCCTCTCTCAGGTACAGGCATTTTCCCTTGAGAACAGTCATCGCATACCCCTTCCCCACAAGATCGACAATGGTGGATGGGTTCTTCAGATTCTGAAAACCTTTTACCACATTTTCTACAACTCTGAGAAAGGAGAAAAGAAAAAAATGTCTGTAAGCCTACAACTGTAAAGACTGTATCATAGCTGTCAAGGAAGGCATTGTGGTATATTTCATATGTGCATGGGTTTGTATGTACCGTTGGCCCACATTTGTTTATTCATCACAAGCATCTCTATCACATATGTTAATGATGTGAATGGGCTTGTACATACCGTTGGCCCACATTTGTTAATCCATCGCAAGCATCTCTATCACATATGTTAATGATGTGAATGGGTTTGTACGTACCGTTGGCCCACATTTGTTGATTCATCACAAGCAGCTCTATCGCATATATGTTAATAATGTGCATGGGTTTGTACATACCGTTGGCCCACATTTGTTAATCCATCGCAAGCATCTCTATCACAAATGTTAATGATGTCATGGGTTGTA
This sequence comes from Apostichopus californicus, assembly GCA_020650975.1. Taxonomy (NCBI): domain Eukaryota; kingdom Metazoa; phylum Echinodermata; class Holothuroidea; order Aspidochirotida; family Stichopodidae; genus Apostichopus; species Apostichopus californicus. Next base: position 15,749 of record JAIPMN010002320.1, read on the forward strand.
CGTCCCATTGGCCCACACTTGTTAATTCATCGCAAGCATCTCTATCGAATATGTTATTGATGTCATAGGCTTGTACATACCATTGGCCCACATTTGTTAATTCATCGCAAGCATCTCTATCACATATGTTAATGATGTCATGGGTTTGTACGTACCGTTGGCCCACAATTGTTAATACATCACAAGCATCTCTATCGCATATATGTTAATGATGCTGATTGAGTTGGATTTTCCTGCTATTATTTCCAAGCTTTGCAAGTTTGAAAGAAAAGTCCAAGTCAAAATTTCGTTTGATATGTTAAAGAGGAACATAATCCAAGCATTCTGGTGAAATTTGCATTCAATTCCTATGTACCCTTTTTGAGATATTGACAGTTGAAGTTATCTGATATTCTACCAAAAGTGAACTTGAAGCAAACAGGTGTGATGTCATAGTTGCACACTGACAAATAATGTTTTTTTTTCTTTATTTTTCAGTCTATTGATTTGACCTTGAATTGGATAGGGTTACTAGTTTGTCCAAAGAGGATGTGAAGTTTATATAATACAATACCTATGGTACACTCACATTATGGATGCATCCAATTGTAGAGTATAAATTTAGACGCAATGACATGACACCTGTTTGCTCCAAGTTCACTTTTGGTACGAAAGTTGGCAACTTCAACTGTGAATATCTCAAAAACATTAAATGTTTGACCCACCATGTTGTGTTTGGGTGTACAGTGGTTATATCAACTGTTGCTAGCACATTCTGCTCTCTTTGCTCAACTTACCACAATCTCAGAGTTTGGTTTCCAGTAAGCGGGAGCGATCTGATCAGACATCCACTGCGACATGACCTTTGTGGGTTTCGCACCTACGGTACTAATGGTATCAACCACGGAAGAGATACCATCCACTAGTTTACGAGCTGCATTGTGCGTACCTTGTAATACAATGTTATCCTAAAGAAAACAAAACAAAAATAGATGAAGAAATATTAATAAATAAACAATGACTTTGACAAATTTGATGGATAGCTTTGTACATAGGTCACACATGGCAAAGAATAGAAGAATTCTAAATACTAAGATGATAAGTTTACAGTATTGTTTAAAAGTTTAAGTTCCAAAGAAAATAGCCAAGCAAAGACACAAATGTGGTGCATATAAGATTTTTTAGAAAGGGGAAGGGGGAGGGGTGCTGGCAGAAAACAATCCCCTGCCCCTATTGGTAGATAACAAAATTACAACCAAAATAGTGGTGCAAAAGACGTCACATGAACAAAGTAAAGGAATGCAAATGCACGAAACATGTAAAATCTATCTGGTATGTATCTTGGTTTGAACAAAATGGTAAATGTGTGAAATGTTATGTTTAGAATAAAATTTTTATCTCCTGTCAAGGCTTAGAATTGACCTTAGAATTGCTTTCATTTTTTAAAAATTTGGAAGATTATTGGAACAGAGAACATCAGTTTTTGCTCTCAGCAACTTACAGTATGAATACCTCCAAGTTCAAGAATGTCTAGAAGAAAACCATCTTTTGATTTTCGGCCTTTATTGTTTTTTTGCTAGAACTCTGCATTAGAGGAAAGACATGATTTTGTATTAAAATTATGTTCTAAGTTTATTCAGGTGAGGAAACTTATTCTTATACTCTAATTAACAAAAAAACCAACACAATAAAGATACACAAACATTCTATATGGAACATTTCTCTCTGTCCTGTTTAGCATCGGACTACAACATACACAATAACCCATTGATGGTATTAGCAGATATTTATACTCACCCCTGGCCATATGTGTCTTATTTCTGACCGGACGGCAGTAACGTTTGGTTCCTCGTTACCGTACCATCTCTCCCTGCTGCGATAAATGATGCCACACTTGGGACACTCCAAGACATACCTTAAAATGGGAGAAAGAATCGAATATCGGTAACAGAGAAATTAAAGTAACATCGCTTCTAGGGAAACATGACCAGAGGTAAAAAGTTCAAAGGTAACTAGCTACGCAGCTCAATTGCAACATCAGTTCATATCTTGAAAAGAACAACGTGCACCGACGTAGATTTTTGAGAGAGGGACAGGGGGTGGGGGGGGGGGGCAATACTGGTGCAAAAGGAAATAATTCTGAAAAATAATTTTATGGATCTGGACAGGGCAGTTATTGCTAATTGCTGCAAAAAACCGACATTTATCTTATTTTATCCGGAAGTGTATTATAATTTTTGGGAATCGTTCTAATCGTTGGTTTTGTAAGGTTTCTTACTTTCTTGTATTTAAGTAATCATTTTGTATATTTTCTTTTCTTTTGCACATTTTTTACTTTTTCATATTGTGCACTACTTCTACTTTTATTGCGAGCATGTACTGAACCTGTTAGGGAATATGATAAAGTTGAAATCAATCAATCAAATATAGTAACAATCACATTTAGAAAATGTTTTTACAGTACTTTTCAAAATTCATATACATTTCCTTTTGCTCATCTTAGGCTAAATATGTTTATTTTTTTCTTTCTTTTCCAAATACGTCGATCAGTTATCATTATTTCCTTGCAATTGGAATTTTTTTTTCCATTCAGATTCTATTGGGGATCATATAAATATGTAAAATTTGGCTTTTCTTTTCAGATACTATTTATAACCAACGATGAATTACCCAAAATTCTTGTGCCACTACAATACCCTTTGATTTAGACTTTATGGAGTCTTTACATTGTGTGTTAAACTGAAACTGAAACCAGTTCTACAAAGTTCATTGTATTTATACTACGCAGTGCACACGACAGACTGGCTGATTCTAATGTCATAGGTATTGGTACCAATGAAAATATGTGTTGCCAGTCATGAAACTTAATTTATCAGGAAATGGAGCAATGATTGAGAATTTAAAGAAGCCAGCCGTTTTGGATTACATTAATTGATTAGTTATTCAAAATTCAATTGGTCATTAACTTACTTTATTGATTACTTATTTACTAAATTAATTAATCAATTAACAGTTTTAAATAATTAATTATTAATTAAGTAAACCTTATAGATTGCTCTCTTCCAAATGAATAGTCCCTAGTTGTAGGTTTGTGAATACTTTCATAATGTCAGGGAACATAATCAAATTGTGCAATATATATACTGTATATAAAGCTTTCGGAATGTTGATCAAACAAATATTATCATTGACCATCTAACACTGCAGGGTGATCTGTAACTTCTACCATAAAATTTCTGATTCAAGATTTATATTCCTTATATCATAAATAGCATCATCAAGCTATTGAAGGTTAATGCTTGAAAATTTCTTGACTAACAGGAAAAGTTTAAACCTTATTTCCAAAGTGAAAGAAAGACACAATTTGTGTTATTTTTAGGAGATTATGAGTAAAATGGAGAGAGATTATAAACTAGATGGAGCAAAAGATCAACAAGTCTGAGTATCAAGTATTATTCTGTTTAAAAAATATTGCAGAAAGCAAGTAGAAGTACCATCATAAGATGGAAATACCATCTAGTGAGACATAAGAAAGTCTTACCCACTCCATGCGTACTTCACCAATCCAAACCAGGAAGAATCCGCAGCTGAACAGGTCTTCGGAACAACTTCTCGCTTCATACCGTCCTTGTCTGAGCAGGCCTGAGGTTGAAAAACCAAATTATGAACATCAAAAATCATTAAAAAATAATCACATAGTTTCTTGAAAGATCAGCAATACACTGTTTGGAGAACCCATGTAGGTTGAAAATATTATGCAATTTTTCTGCATCGATAGTTTGAAACCTGGATCCCAAAATTCATCTTGTTGTATTTTGCAGGGATAGTAGGGTACAAATAATAGCAATGTTGGCTGTGTTTTGTACATGACAGAATAGTTAGGTATGCACACCAGACAAGCTGGAAAAAATGTGTTCTTAAGTTTATTATTTCATAAAAGTCATTACTACAAAGAGGAGAATGAAATTCTATAAAACTCAAATTGATGTGACTTACCATGCATAAGAATACTTTGTTGTCAAACTGGTGTTGGTACTTGCAGAGTGTCTCCGCTCTGTGACCTTGTTTCTCTGAGTGGTTCATTGTGTGGGCACAACGTGCATTACAGGACAAGCACTTCTGTGGACATGTAAAGTACTCGTCTGGAAACGTCGCCGGGAGTCTGTCTGTGATCTGTCCACTGAATTTCTCGTTCAGTACCTGTAACGGTAACCAGGGATTTTGATATAGAACTAAAGTATGGTAGCTGGCCTCAGTGACAACACACTGGACTTACTGTAACATCACCACTCAACCGGCCATATTAGTTCCCTGCTGCAACAGTGTTAAATACAACACGATACAGCTTGCAATACCAACCAAACAAAAAAAATAAAGTAAAAAATCTTTGCAACAACAATCCACATACTGTATTTTAAACCCGGATCTTGGAAGTTTCTTCTTTTCTTGAGTTTGTGTAAACAGATTTCTTTGAGTAAATAGAGTTTGACAATAAATATGAGAACTGAACACTTATCATCATGTAATACTTCCCTATCAAAAAACAATAACCCCACTGAATAGTTCCTGTTAATGGAAGCACACAGGCTGTCAATTAACATGTATAAGCACCATAATGTAAACTTCCACAATGTAATGTAGCATTGTCACTGAAAAGTAATCTGAAGTAGGATTCAGGGTTGATTTCCCAGCATCCAGTTACATGTCAGTAAACTTCAAACTTGGTCTCGTTTCTTATGATCAAATCTTACGATAAAGATTAGCACATTTCTCTATTACCTCAGGTCTTTCTTAGGTTTTACATATTTGAAAGTAAACATGATTTCATTGATATTTAGTGATCCTAACAAAAAATAAATAATTCGTGGGTGAAGTTACCCACATTTCTCCACTCCACTTCCATTGATATTTCACTCAATTAGCCAAAAACTCTGAAGAGATCGTGTTCCTGTTTGATACATGATTTTTAGCATGATTCCTGTAACTTGAGCCAAACACTGATATTGCTTCTAGTTCTAACACCTTTTTAAGGAGGACTGGGTAGGGAGGGGGGGGTGGGGAATGAGGGCCACAATGAAAAGCTATTATTGCCAGTCGAAAAAAAAAAAGTTGGAAGAACTCAACTCTCTTACCTTAAGAGCTTGAAACACTACACTAGGAGATCTTGGAGACCTCACGGCTGTGTCTTTTATGTGTTTGGATATTGCACTTTGGATCTTCTTAAAGTTTGTGGGAGGCGCTTCCGTTTGGATGCCAACGTACTGCAAACTTCGGAAAGCACTCATGCTGCTGTCCATTTCTTCAAATTGCTTCTGGAGAAGTGTATCTGCCGGTGCTCTGTCCCCCTCTGCAAAAGATTATCAAAGTTATTCCTTAAAATTATATGCAAATTATAAGTGAATTATATGTAAATTTATGTTTAACTCGATCTTGGCCTACCCTGTAATTAACATCCACTACATACGATAGTGACCACAGGTTCTTCCTGTTTGGCAGTTTTAAAAACAGACCAAACTATGAAAATTGTACAGACTAGGAATTGAAAGTTATAAATAAAAAATAGTTTCTGTCCAACTATCGGGGACAAAAGATAATGTCTCATATGAATGGAGTTTCTTCCTTCTCCTACATATGTGGACATGACTGTTGGTTGGAAACCAGCGTGCAAAAGTCCCATAGGTTGTAGTACTAGCTCCAAGTCCCGACTTAAATATAAATGTGATATTAATTTGATACTGTAGTGCCCCTTGAAGAAATGCATTTTCTTGCGAATGTCTCTGATGCTGGTTGTTTGGTTAAAACTGTCCATTTATAAACATTTTGCAAACAGTGTGCAGTACGCTTACCTTCCCCTAGAGGTTTTGTGTGTAGGGTCTCATGGAAAACAATAACAGCTGGTCCAAGAGATGATAAACCACCTGTTCTCTTGCCAAATTTGGACATGGCGCTTTCCAATTCCTTTGCGAAATGTTTGGCAAATGCTTTGGAAGCGTCACCAAGGAACTGAAACATGTCCCTCCCGAGACGTTCTGCTCTAGTGCGATAAATTACGACATCTGATATGGCCAGTATTTTTAAGAGTAATCGCATTCTTTTATTTTCATTGCTCGAGGTTCCCAACAGACCTTCAGTATCAATGGTGACAACATTGGTTCCTTTATGATAAGCTGCCCATACTCCAATGGTACATGACTGTTGGGTGTCAGATGTATGAAACACCTCCTGTCCTTCAAAGAAGGTGTGGTTCAGAGTGAATGATTTTCCATCTCCTGTGTTGCCAAATATTGAAACCACTTTGACCAGAGCTTGGTCTGAACAGCCCAACATGTGAAAAAGTTCTTCACTGCTTGTGACCTAAAGTAAAAAACAAAAATTTTAAATTATCATGTATCACAAGGCACAGTTTACAAATTTTGTACAAGCATCCTGATGTCATTTCTGAGCGAACCGGAAAAAAAAAAATTTTCTTAAAAAGAGACTGGGATAATCTCTTCTCCATTCCACACAACTTCCAATACACCCTTTTTAGCAAAAACTGTGACACAATTAGACAAACAACTTGGTGAATTACTCAAGGCAACTGTGCCTGCATAATCTATTGCATTTTGAATCATACTGTACATTTGATTCTTACCTGCAGTTCTTCATTTTCATTCACTAATAAGAAACCCTGTGTGTAGATGTTGACTGTTTGAAGTGTAACATGTTTCAAATGTTGTGAGTCATCTTTCTTCTGTCCAGGTCTCTGCTTCCTGGGCATTCCTTGGACTGCTGCTCCTTTCTTGCCCTTCATTCTACCAGGGTCACTATCCAGGGAAGACGGGGGAGTATTATTGAGGCTAACATTCTGTAGCATTAAGAGGCTTGCTTCTGAGGATGGAGATACCCCGGAAGGAGATGGATTCATTGATAATCCACGATCTATCTCTGATAGCTGATCAGGGATGGCTAACTGGTCTGTATCCGAGTGAGTACTGGCTTGCATGCCACGAGACATGGTGAAGTCCTTCACAGGATCGGTAAGAATAGGTAAACCTTTGCCAGAAATATTGAAAACGTCTTGTTCCTCCATGTGCTGATGATCCTTCTCAGTAACTTCTATGGAGTCAATAAAACCAAGCCCTGTTTCGTTCTCTACCTCACTCAGATAAGTTTCTGTATCCACGGTTCCTTCAAAGTGACCAGACAAGAATTTCAAACTATTTTGCTTGTTTGACTGAAGAGATAAGTATTCATCACTTGTGATGAACTCAGAGTTTTGTCTTTCCAATTGTAATTGGTAGTCTAATGCAAAAGAGTTTTGTTTCTGGGGACAATCTTGGGATTCAAGTGACATAAAGTCTTCATCTGATTCTTCTAAATTCTGCCTCTGTTTGATTTGTGTGCAGATACCCTCAAGATTCGGATGACTGGGTGGCAGTAAGCTTAGTGGTGGCGGTAATGCATCTAAGAATGGATCTATGTCTGGACTTTCCGAGAGACTAGCTGTAGTGTAAGACTTTTCGTGATTGTTTACTTCACCTGAGTTCTGGGACACCTCTGGTGCAGGTCTTGGCAAGTGTGCTCGATGGTGTTTTGACAATTTTCCACGATGAAATGCTCTATTACAATCATGGCATGACAGAGTTTTACACTCTAAACAACTATATTCAGCTGGATTATATGGGTAACACCACATACCACATAACTTAACGCCATCTGCAAAACTTGTCGTTTCGATTTTCTTTCGTGAATGTGAAGCCAATTTCACTAAAGACGAATGAAGCTTCTCTTCGCACACTGCGCACTGTCGAGTACCACATTCGCGACACTCAAACTCTGCTTGCGATCCTTCACACGATAACTTTTCTTGGCAGGTCCTTTTCGATCCCGTTTTCACTTGAATTGATGGCCCCGTTCGCCGTCGTACATCCATTAGTGTACAAGCATCAAAGCTAGAGTATGTAAGCTACAGGTGATTCCCTAACAGGTATCATTCTGGTGTTTACATCACAGCGTCACAGTTCCTGTGGGCAAATTAATTCATGCACAATAAATTAAATGCCAGTATGCATAACGCACGTACACTGTAGGCTTAGGCTATGCACTGTACCAAGTGTACACTGCTATATTGGTAAATGATGCAGGTATGGGAGGGTACAAAGGTCTTTGTTTATGTTTAGTCATATTTAAATATTCATATATACTATGACGAAATGGGACTTACCCGTTTTTCCCTTTCGCAATTCAACAAACATCCATCTTGGGACCATTATATACGCATAGTTGAGTTTGAAAAGACGTAATACTGGACGAAAACCTCAGAATTCATTTTAACTCCTTGTTTAAGAATACTGAATTCACTTGAGTATTGATGATTTCAATGAGTCATGAGTGAGCTGGGTCGTCGATTTATCCAGGCAAGCCTCTACATGCTGTATAGACCATAACTATATAGCACGCTATCGTGGAAAAGTTTCTCGAGATTACGTAGTCGTCCTTCCTTAGTCTTAAAATTACCTCTTTTAACCAATTAGTCTGCAAAGCCTGCCACATATTTTTTTCTTGTATGATGATCATTCTGTGAACGCTGTATGGTTAACTATACACTGTAGACATGAACATATTTCCACACAGTGTTTACACAAAGAGCCCTATGGTGTTAAGAAGCTATGCAGGCTAACTGTAGAGCCTGAGGTCGATTTACGACCGTGGCAGGTCGATTACGTAATCACAAAACGTTGCTAGCTGATAGCGTGCTATAATTGGAGCTAATAAAGCTGATCTTTAATATGGTAGCTTCGCAGTCATGTAGTTGCAAAAGTATATTCGTCTCATGAGATATGGCAAAATGATAGTATAGGCCTAAGTGAGATAGTAAGTTCTATTGACGTTTCCCAACCTCCTTTGATGAGGATCAAAGGGTGTGAAGACTCGCGCAAAAAGAAACGTCTAATGCCGGTAATCTGACCTAGTTTCGAATGAGGTGTAACAGAAGTGTTAGACACCACCATTCACAAAAAATACACACACAACTTGCTACCGTCGGTAATTAGACACTAGTGTACAGTCAGTACATACAGCTGCGGTCAATACCCACAGCACAGCGATGGACATCTCAGGTCCAGCTAAAGATAACAAGGTATCACGTTTCATTACTGTCTGTATTTTGTAGCGACACGAACAAAACGTCACTTGCAAGCAACGTAAAGTTAACTTTTTCAGATGGCCGCACGCGGTGTGGGGCGAGTCTTCAATGCCTTTAATGTAATACAGCGACGAATTTTTTCTTCTCCTTCTGTTCAGTCATTAATGTCACCCCACCCCACTTTTCAATTAGGATTGACGTCCCTGCTTAAGTTAGGGCTATCAATACAATGTAAGTCTGTAAATCTCATACAAAAGAATTTTCACATAACAGCAGAGGGCATCAGGGCGTGTAGACGAACAATTGGTAAAATATTATTTAGCACCTAGTTGGGACAATATTGTCCCAACTGCAGGTAGCATACGCCCATTAAAAGCCCTATTGACTTGCACACTAAATCACAAAAGTAATGTGGTCTCTAAGTCTAGATAGAAGTTCTTCCTAGCTAAACGCTATCCACCACCGGATAGCTGACGAGTTGGCCTTTCATGGCACTATCAATTTTCCGTACCATGACCGAGCAGATTTTTTGCTATCAGTAAACAAACTATTCACTCAGTAGTAAACAATTTCCGTACGCTGCTCCTGGGAAGCCTAAAGGGGTCTAAAATTGCTTCAATTGACCCACTATTTTCACCACATGTACTTTCTTTCATGCTCCTCAACATACAAGCCACATAAACTAGATCATGATTAATTACAGGTCAAAAAAAAACAATCGGGCGGATGGATATAGACTAATATTTTCTTGCCGAAGTCAAAGTGAATGAATTAGGCCGCACATCCGGAGTCTATGCATGCTAAGTTCTTCAATTCCGCCCTCACTTTTGTCTGGAGAAATTGATAAGGAATCAAATTCTTTGTATACACCTTATTTAAAGGCATTGAAGACTCGCCCCAAAAACAGCGTGTCGCCATCTTTAAAAAGTTAACTTTACGTTGCTTGAAAGTCAAGTTTTTCTCTTGTCGCTACAAAATGCAGACAGTAATGAAACGTGATACTTTGTTATATTTAGCTGGACCTGAGATGTCCATCGCTGTATCGTTTGTACACTGTGCTGTGGGTATTGACCGCAGCTGTTTGTACTGACTGTACACTAGTGTCTAATTACCGACGGTAGCAAGCTGTGTGTGCATTTTCTGGGATCGATTGTGGTGTTTAACACTTCTGTTACACCTCATTCGAAACTAGGTCAGATTACCGGCATTAGACGTTTCTTTTTGCGCGAGTCTTCACATCCTTTAAGGGAGAGGCAAGACGCCGGATAAGTGGTCTTTAGTTGTTCTCCCTCATCTCCAGTTAACCAGGGGTACTGTTGATAGGGATGGATACCGTTTATTTGGGAAGTCATAAAACCAATATGCCTTGTGGGACCCAATGTCATGTACAAACATAATCAGGATGTGTACGGATTCCACGTTCATTTTAAGATGCGTATGGCCGGGTTTCAAGTTTGTTTTGACCAAAAAATTTTGGAGTAGAATACTGTGCAATAAATATACCATTTATTGTCTGTATAGGAGCAGTTGATGCATCATAATATTTACATCCAGTCTATACCAGTTTCCATTCGGTATCTTGTATATACGATCAGGTTCACATGGAAGAGATGTACACCTTAGTGGAATTCAAATAAAACTATTTCTCTTGGAGAAGCGAAAAAAGACAGCTAGCGAAAAATTTGTACACCCAATTCAAGGACGGATCAAAGATTTTAAAAGGAGGGATGGGATCTTGGGGCCATCTCCCATGATACAGGAACTGGCACTGGTGTTCCCTCTCAAAGAAAATGAATTTTTAGAAGTCAAACTGGTGCACTGTGATTTAGGTTCAGCTCAAACGTGAGGTTGACAAGATGTGAAGGGAAGTGGGGCGAGTTGGAAATGTGCGATGCACTGTTATATCCTATCAATGAAACGGAACTAGCTGATTTAATTTTATTTTACTCATCCTGAAATGTATTATTTAGAGGCGTTGCAGATTAAACACACAATATAGAGCGAGCCCAGGTCTCTGATTACTACTCATATATTTTGTACATCGATTTTCCTGATACATGCTACTCATAAATAAACACAATTCAGGCCTTTAAACTTGACCAAGTATGTAACATGTCCCGAGTTAGATAGTATCCAAGTAAACAAGTGTTAGACGCGGCTAACAATAATGTGACGTCACCACGCCTTTGAGATTTATACTGTTTAGACAAACTAATAAATACACAATGCTATGACATGGCCGTATGGCAATTACATTGACCGGAGAATAGGGATAGGTAGCTCAGCCTAAGCTTACTTCAAAGAAAGACTAGGCGTATTTATATGATCCGATATTTGGTCAAGAAAGCCCAGTGTCTCAGTTCGTCACAGTTTTTCTGTACAATATGGAAATATCCTCCTTGATCTCGTGAGAGGCACAACTGTTGTTAATATATCGAATAATAAGTGTTTCGTATAAATTCAGTTAAGGAAGGAGGAGTTACCATTCATAAAATTTAGGGAAAACATTATATACATACGGTTCTCCAGGTGACAAGAACAAGAAAATCTATCTACATTTTTCTTCCGATGGTACGAGAATACATTTTGAAGTATTCATTCTACTGAATTTTATTATGAAGATGAAAATACATTACACCGTGCTCGGGGCTTTAGCCCTGATCATTACTCCCCCACCCCCACTCCGCCGTCTCGTCAGGCCTGGAGACGGGATGGCTGTGTTTCCTGTGGCGAGGCTAAATCATAACCTTGTATAGCCACACGACCCTAGACAAATTGTATGCCTATACGGTTATACGCATGCGTTTAGTCTGTTGATGTGCGCTTGACGATCCATACTTCATTACGACGGAAGAACCATCTGAAAGGACTATCGTATCCGACTGTGTAATAAAAGCTGTCATCGTAATCTACATTATCTCTATCCAGATCAGCTTTCAATAATCGTGCATTTCTTATGTAGTCGGATTCATATGCCCATCCTCCAAAGTCCCTGGAAATGAGAACAAAATTCCCGCCATTAAGTTATTTGGTACATAATCATACAATATACCGATCAAAATAATACAATTGAAACAGCTGATCACAGTTGGTGT
>JAIPMN010002321.1:0-13992 GCA_020650975.1 Apostichopus californicus
CAGTTTGCAGGAAAGAAAGTTTGGCCATGTATCTTAATATAACACACTTCTCCCACCATATCAAGTATATTTTCAGGTGATTTATACCAGAAGATATAGTTTTGGGGTGTTTTAAGGCTTAGGTGTCCGAAATTGTCAGTGTCCATGCTAATAATTTATTAAGTCCCACCGCATAATAATTTATTAAGTCCCACCGTGAGTGACACCAGCCTGTTAGGAAAATATGTTGTTCTCAAAGCATTTATGTGATAATACATCTAATATAGTAATTATGGTTCAAAACTGTGACTCAAGCAAAAAACATTCTGCTTGGAGGATGTATCGTTCTCATTTACGAAACAATGTAGGCCTATCGTTTAATGATTTCCCCACCATGGCAGTATCCTCACAAAAAACTTGTGCCATGCAGGGACATTCCATGAAGCAATCTGCTTGAAAATAGCAGAATTCACTTAAATGAGTTAAAATACTATCCCATGTTTTCATGCAAATATAACAAGTACAATCAGAGAGTTCTGAAAGTAACTTGTGGATACTTCCTTCATTCTTTACATTGGACACAGTAACAGTCTAGCAGATCTATGTAAGCTAACATAATTAATAAATTACTTGGATAGTGATAATTTAGACATATTTTTGTAAAGTTACATCATCGTTTGGCTTCACTTTTGTCAAAAGCACATTGGGAAACTAGCTAGCATACAAGTTTGGCTTACTTTACATTACTACGGTTAAAACATGAAGTTTATGAAACTTGAAGTCTCAAACAAAATACATTCAAGCTAATCTTAACAATTGTTTTACCTTTCAGTATTTTTTGGCATTTGGAGGTATTTTATAAATCATTGATTGTTTGGTCTTAATAATCCTTATTCCAACAACAACATCATATTATTCAAGACGAAAATGCATTTATCTCAAGAGATTTGTTCAACCATTGGGGATGAACATGAAAATGGGCATTTTCAGTTTCTTATGTGTTTATTTATCGGTGGATTGATTTTCTTGGTAGGTTTTTACGGGCGACCATGGACAATGGAACAAAGAAAAGACCTATTTGCCTTGATGAACCGGACTGGTCTCAACACATATATGTATGCTCCCAAAGATGATTGTAAACACAGAGCATTCTGGCGAGACCTCTACTCTGTTGAAGAAGCCGGTAAGACTTGGGATTCTTTTTTTTAGATCTTTTGCTCTAAATATAATTCTAAATGAAGAGTAGATAAATATATATGTAGAAACAACAAAATTGTCAGTTTTCTGGTTTGTAAGCTATTGTAATACTGACTTTCAATACGATACGTTCCAAATTGTTACAAGTAAAAAAAAACTGGTCATGATGTAAAGCGATAACATAACAAGGACGCAGTGTAAATCAAAATACGATTCCATGAAGTGTACTGCAAGCTCTACAAGATTACAACACTACCCTTGTACTTGTAAACTCTTGTGTCCTTAGATGTATATTCTGCTTTGGCTTTTATAAAGGAGAGAACTATAGCTGCATGGATATATATATATATTCTTCCTGTGTGAGTGTGTGTTCATATTTCGAGCAAAAGTAACTTGATTGCCTCATTCCGTTAAATGATTTATGGTTGAGCCAATCCTGTTAAAGGAGTGTGTTTAGGTGATAATGCAGTGTTACCTAGGAATGTTATAGTCAAAACAAAAATCTTCCGTAGTTCTGTGTAAGTACCTCACCATAAGATGAAACCTTAACATCTGGGTTCTGATTGTACTAATGAAACCTTGCTTTTGTTAATTACAGAACGTCTTACCAGTCTTATTGAAGAGGCCAAAGAAAACAATGTCACCTTTGTGTATGCACTCTCACCTGGTTTGGATATAACCTTTTCAAATACCAAAGAAGTCACATGTCTCAAACGAAAGTTGGAGCAAGTAAGTTTATTTGTCTTTCTCTGGAAGCTAGTAGGATAAAGATACGTTCAACAGTAGAGTGTATGCATGTTAAATGAACGACTAATGCAGTGCAATACCTTTAATTGTTCAACTCATATTATCAGTGCATCAGTGAAACTATGTAGACTCATTGCTTGTGTTAGCTTCCATAGCTCAATAACACAACAAAGGGACCGGGGAAAAGAGTTTGTCACAAGCAAATGGCATTGTCAGTTGGCTACTTTGCTATATATCACATGTGACAAAAAATTAAACTATGAGGATGTTTATGAATAGCATCCATACTTTTCTTTTTTTCAGGTGAGTCAGTTTGGATGTGAAGCATTTGCCTTATTATTTGATGATATTGATAAGGACATGTGTCTAGGAGATCAAGAAGTATTCCAGTCTTTTGCTCAAGCCCAAGTTTCGGTTTCCAATGAAGTTTATCAGTACTTGGGCCAGCCCACCTTCTTGTTCTGTCCAACAGGTTAGTCTCACCATGTTGTGTGTATGATCTTGTTGTGTTGTTGTATGTAGCCATAATGCTGTAGTTAAGGGGATGCTTGTTAGTGACATTAGAAAGAAGTGAAAGAGAAAATAACCTTTGTCAGGTTGTGGATTGGATCTGTAGCTGTAGTTTTTATCCTGGGCATCAGCACTTTTCTGACCTTGGCTTGGTAAACCTGAGTCCAAATGAAGAAATACTGCATAACCACCTGAAGAGATATATCAGGTACAGGCTACTTGGCATATATATGACTGGAAGTTTTGTGGAAGCAATGTTGTAGATCCTCATACCAGGGATGTGCTCAGGAATATTTGTGTTCCGGGAGGATTTGTACGGTAGTGTGATCTACATCCTGGGGGAGGAGTCTAAGGGGTGGGGGGTATCCTCTCCGCTTTGGACATATTTTTGCAAATGAAGTATCTTTAGATGGCAAATGGTGCTATCTTTTTCCTATTCAGGACCTAACTTCTGTGCCAAGCATTCATCCATACTTTCATAATGGTAAAGCAGCCGACCGCTGCCCGGTGTGAGCACATCCCTGTCATAAGTAACAGTTGACGAATGTTATCAGAAGAAACATTTTACTAGAGAGTTCATTTCCAAACATTTTACTAGAGAGTTCATTTCCAAATTCAACTCAAAGGGGCAACTAAATAGCTGAACCAGCTTTGACATTATAAGACACAAACTGGCGTGATCTAGGATAATTTGATGGTCGGTCTAGGACTGATCCAAGCTGGTGAAAGACCTCATGTCTTTGATTCCCACTTGGTGTAAGTCCTATATCTTTGATTTTGAGCAACATGTAAGCTGCCATTGTATAGCAGAATCCGTGCTTCGATAGTCACGTCAAGTGGTTTGGCATGTTTGAAAGTTTTTAATTAGACCTGTAGTGGGATCTTCTTCAAATGTAAGTGAGATGAATGTTTTTGTTTTCCCTCCTATACTAAATATTTTCCCCATACCACATATATGTTTCCCATACCACGTACTTACCACGTGTTTACATGTTTCCCATACCACAGAGTACTGTGCTACCAGAGCAGATCCAGAGATTAGCAAATCAGAGTACTTGGCCACAGTTGGAAATAAACTTTTGCCAGCCATTCATGTCATGTGGACAGGTAAGTCCTGAACATGTAGACTGCTCCTTTGTAAAGTTCCCCGGGTTTACTTCCAAATTGCACTTTTGTCCGGATATTTTACGGTCTTGGTGAGCAAACGGCTAAAGTTTGGTAGGTACCTCCTCTAGCACCGATGAGAAGTTTTCTCCTGGGAGTATCAAGATGGTCAAGATTTGTTAAAATGGTTATGTATAATCCAGATAATACTGAGAGACAAGGTGTACATTATTGTCTGTTTTGTATTAGACTAGCACTGATTGTTTCTGTGTGTGAGACATAGAGGTAATGTTTCCATGATGTTAGTTAAAACGGTTGCTATTAGTAACTATTAACAAACTGCTTATCCACTGAAGAGCCTGTGTTAGAGAATGTGTGAAAGTGAGTGGGCCTGACGTTTCGATCCGGACAGGATCTTCTTCAGAGGCTGAATGACAAGTAACAGTAACAGAAGGGACAAAATACAAGCACAGAATACAGACAGGTTAATGAGCAAGGTGAACACAAAAGAGATAGAAGTATCTTAAATTATACACAATTCTATGTTGGCTTAAGTCTATTGTTGTATATGACTGTTATGCATTATTTGGTCACTCAAGTACATCATACATTATTTTATGTGAATGCTAGGTAAACTTTCTTCATTTCCTATGATAGCAGTATCACCTGTTGTTTTGCCTAATAAATCTGGGAGGGGGGCAGGGGGGGGGTGACAGCACCTTAAGTAGGAAGATGACTACCTTAAGAATCATTTTGTATTCTGTAATACATATGACAGATCCCTGTCATTTTGAAAGGTTTCAAGTACCACTTTGTGTTTGTCTCTCTTGTTTTAGGACCCAAAGTCGTCTCCAAGGAAATAACTGTAGCATCAGTGAAAGAACTCTCAGCCGCTATTAAGAGAAAACCGATAATATGGGACAACATTCATGCCAACGATTATGACCAAAAGAGGCTATTTTTAGGTAAGTAATGTGCAATCGTTGGACTCCAACGGCCATTCACAGAAGAAGACATACCCTCCTACAGGAATTTTCTGTTGTCTATCATTAACCTTATTAATAAATGAAAGTGCCATTTTTGCATTCCCAGCCATCTGGGATGGACTCACACACTTATGCATATATAACACCCTCAAACTTGACGAATTGTTCTACTCAGTCTTCTTCTTCTTTGAACTGGTCAATTTCTTTGAATCCAGATGTGCTCCTAGAGCAAATTGTCCTATCCTATTGGCGGCAAACTTTCTGTAACTATTTCAAACTGTTCCACCATACTTGTGAAAATGAAGCTAACCAAACTCATGTTACTGTGGTACGTCACAAAGTCACCAAGCCCTAAGCATACTAAGTAGGCATGGTGCTTAGGCGGTCTGCAAACCTGGAAATGTCCGGGAAAGGTATGGCAAATGAGCAACCTCTTCTCTGGGTCTTGAATTTTGAAAGTTTGGTCTGAAAAAGTGAGAGAAAATCCTCATTTGAACATCATTCTCCTTATTGATTTATATTCATAACTTTTATTAAAGTTCCTTAATAGACCAGGCAATTTTGGATTACGTATAATATCCCATCGAGGAGGTCTTCTTGTAAGTTTGCAAAGGCATAGGGTCTAGCTCTGCGACGTTCAGATCATATGCTACTTACTATAGAAAGCCTAACACTAGTTCCTTATTAGTGTGTAGGCTTCATAGTAAACTGCAAAGTATGTTTTGGCCTTGAAAAAGTGTGGAATTTCATTTGTTTAAAAGTGTGGGAACCATGTGTAGGTCTATCAATTTGGTAACATTCTCTCCATCGAGGCATCATCAATAATGCTAATTATTGGCTCATTATGATCAGTGGGGTTTGTTGATGCAACTAATATCAATATCTTGAGCTGCATGTTAGCACAGCTCTAAGTAATGAACTCACAAGGTACCTTTGGCCAGGCACAAAACAGTCTTTGGACAATACCTTCATTGCACGACGGAGGACAGACTGAAACCCCAATGTTGTTGAATATTTCAATGCTTGAAGCTAGTACAAATGTTGATAAGAATATTTGATTGCATAAGGAAGGGCAAACGTATCTTTCATCCAGTCGCTGATGCGGTCCTGCCTTCTCTCCTCCTCCTCAGGTCCATTTCAAGGTAGATCTACGGAGCTTAGGCCTTACCTGAATGGCTTCTTGACGAATCCAAACTGTGAATACAACGCCAACTTCATGGCCATCCACACACTGGGAGCTTGGTTCAGAGACTCGGAGAGATCGACCGATAACACCACAAGGGATTCCACTGTAGGTGAGTCGAGAATAATAAAGCACAGGAGCTGAAAGGGATAATGTAGGACTGGGAATATACCCCTCACCCCTGAATGTTCTGTTTGTTCTCCATAATATGTGACATTACAAACTAACAAGATATGCTTCAGTTCATGCATACTCAATGGGTGAGAGCCTCTGCAAACCACAACAGGTTGCTTTAACTTATTTGTGAGAAGATAAACACTATACAGATTTAAGCAAGTGTTTGAGTTATTTGATATTTCAACCACACTAGTAACCACACTTCACACTAGTCACCACACTAGTAACCACACTTCAACCACACAAGTAACAGTATTAATAGCTTTCACTTCAACCACACAAGTAACAGTATGAATAGCTTTCACCTCACTTGTGAGATGGGCTCTTTCTTTCAGTAGAGACTGGTAATTGTTCTATCATCAGCAGGCCAAAGAAAGTTAGTTCTCGAAAGTTAGTTCTAGAAACGTGAAACAGGCCAAAATTTACGCATTTATATTTATGGCTATTCAGAGCAGAGAAGTAATCATTTCTTAGTTTCGAGAGGGGGTGAGAGTCTGTTTACATTAGCATAATGAAAAGTTCCCTACTAATTTGAAGAAAAATTAATTTCCAAAGAATTGAAAATTTAAACACCTTAAACTGAATGTTTGTTGAACAGGTCGTTAACAGACAAAGAATAAGAATATGTTGTCTGTTATTTATATGTAAACAGTGTAAGTAGCTCAGTTGCAAGCTTGTACAACAACTTCATCACACTTATCCGTTAGCTCTTATATCTGAGGTGTTTTCCAAGTACAAATATCTCTAATAATAGTAATAATAATTATAATAATCTCTGCATAAGAACTTCCAAATTCCTTTTTATCTGTGCAGGTTGGTGGGTGGATGTGTAGATATGTGTGTACATGCACCTGTTCATACATGTGTACCTTCTTATGTCTGTATGTATGTATGTATGTATCATGTATGTATGTATGTATGTATGTATGTATGTATGTATGTATGTATGTATGTATGTATGTATGTATCATGTATGTATGTATGTATGTGTGTATATAGCAATTTGTATTTTGTTTATTTTTTTACTTCTCTCTTGCTGCCGAAGAAAATCCAACGGTCAGCGCTGAAATAAAACTGGAAACAGAAGGGGAAAACGTTGTGCAACACCAACGAGCCCATCACGGTACATATAACCCATCGTTAGCCAGTCAGGCTGCAATATCAGACTGGGTTAAACTCTTTAGACAAGCAAGGGATGCACAAGGGAAGGACTTGGCACCGTTGGTCTTAAGTCAACCGACCGTGTTACCCCAACCGGCCCCACCCTTGCCCAGTATAAACACTTGCATGGCGTTCACGTCAACTACCACTTCGTTGTACGGGCCCGCCCTGCCTGAAACCGTGTCAGAGGAGTTGCAGAAAGTGAAAGAGACATTGGTAGGCATTGGAAGCGAGGCTTTCAAACCACCGCTGAATCCCATGAACTCTTTAGTGGCGCCTCCCCCGGAGGAGACGGGAGAGCCCATGGATTGTAACGGAACTAGCAACGATACTCTGACATCGATTCCACAGGTTGTAGCGACTAAGGAAAGTTCAAACATTTCAACCCAGTCCATCGTTGTTAAGACTGCCGATACCAGCAGCATGCAAGTCGACGATGTCGCGGTAAAGTCACTTGAGAAAGTCTCCCCGCTGTCTAACAGCGGGTTAGGGCCGCTCGAGTCTGCAATGCAAGTCGACGGAACATCTCCAAACCAGAGCAGCGAAAATATCGCAGACGAGGAAAACTCCAAAGAGACAGACTCAAGTATTCCTCTGGAAAATCCACGTCATACAGTGGAAAACGTGGAGGAAGATGATGTGAAATTGCTCGTAGAACTGTTTTATTTGCCATACGAGCACGGTTCCAGAGCTACGTTAATGTTAGAGCAGGTCCACTGGTTGAAGAGTAATGCTTATGTTCTGCACCAAACAAAGAGGTCAAAAGAAGAGAAAGCAAAGGTAAGTCAAGAAACCAGATGGTTGGATTTGTTGTGTCCAAGGAACCAGACGGTTGATTAGTTGTGTCCAGGGAAACAGACGGTTGAGTAGTTGTGTCCTAGGAACCAGACGGTTGATTAATTGTGTCCAAGGAACCAGACGGTTGATTAATTGGGTGCAAGGAAACAAACGGTTGATTGCTTTTGTCCAAATGTTTCAATTTCAAGTAAATGCAAGCTTCATCAGTATCAAATGAGCGGGGAATTTTATGGATATATTGTACAGATGTTCACAAGTCGATAGTTTGGAGAACATTATTACCTAGATGACCTAAATTGGACTTTAACCGAAACAGCATAGCAGATATATGGTAATGATGTGTTTAGCATGGCATATATGGTTAACACTTAGCACCAATAACAGTACATTCTTGAAAGCCACTCTCACTCATCTGTGATATCTATGAAAAGCTTCGAAGCCTCTATGTCATCATAACCCTGTGTGTAGATCTGATATCATGTACCTTTAACATATATCATATACTGCATGTGACTTTAACATTGAATATTTCAGTATTGGCTCATCATTTCTTCTGTTTACCCATATCAGGCACATCTTGTTGCCCTAGCCACGCTAGCGTAACCTATGCAGTTAAGCCTATGTACATTTGTGTGTGTGTGTGTGAGATGCCAACAGCCGATATATCGGCTGATTTCATACTCAACACTTGTGTTATGTTTTATTGAATACAAGGAACCTATGGATGTAACAGAACTCATGAATAGGAGTCCAATTCGTGAAAATCTAAATCTGAATGTTTTGAAATGTTAGTACGGATCACAGTATGTTTAGGGTAATTCAGAAATTTCCAAATTTTGGAGTTTTACTTCATTATTTGTGATGACACTTAACTGGTGAAGGAAATGAATGAGTTAACTACTGGGGTGTCACTATTCAGCAAAATAGTAGTAAAATTTCCCCAAATTAAATTGAAAGCTCAATAGACTTGTATAAATAGACTGGCGTTTAGCAGATCTTCTTCCGGGATATGGCAATCAGGCATTTCTTTCAGAAATTGGCCGATTTAATATCATTGAAATTGTGACTAATTGAAATGCTGGTTTTAATATCCTTATATGGCAAGTAACCTCCTGGAAGGGGCGTCACTTGAGTTTTTAACCTGTATCTGTTTCTCTCTCTCTCCTCAGGTCGAACAGTGGACGGGCCAGGCCAGTGATTTTCTAGATTTCTGTAAATCTGTGAAACGTATGCACAAACGGATCCTCCATATTCCTAACAGGAGTTTGTTGTATGACCTTTATCCCTACATTTGGGATATAGAGGGGATAATCTCAATGATTGGATCTTATGTCAAGTGGTTAGGTACGTCCAATGATCCTTCAATCATGATTGGACCCTCCCAAGGTTTGCTTATCTATCATCGGCTACACCAACGGCCGCGATCCTCTCTTGAGGCTTTTCCTCTGCCGTTGGTCTGATCTTTGTCTGCATGTCTATTATGCATAGGGACAGAGGTCAAGTCAACAGAGGAAACGCATCATAATCACTGACCATCCGCCCCCTGGTATGTACATAGAAAAACGGACGGGACTTCACGCTCCTCCTGTTTGACGAGTCTGGCCAGATTAGTGGCGATGAAGAAAGATAAAAATAAGAGGCTATAATGCAAAAGAAGAAAAATCGCATCAAAAAGATATCATCACGCATAGTCACCATAAGCAAACCTTTGTTAAGACCGGTGGTGCTCTGAGGACACATCAACACAATTTAAACACAACAAGCTCTGTCTGAAACAAAACATGTTATAATGTTTGATTAAATTGGCTGACGGGAGGGAAGAAAAACATAAAGAGCCCAACCCAATCGAGAAACAAGGACCATTGAAAGAATTTTGGGCGAATGTTGTGAATTGATTGTCCACTGTTTGGTGTGGATTTGTAGATCATTGGACCACCGGTTTGCTCCCCAATCAATCACGCTTCTGCCAATGTCGTTATATTTTGCCGATGAGTTTGTGAATGATGTTGTGAATACAACAGGAGGAGGAGGCAAGGCTGGTGAACCTCGTTGTAGAGTCAGATGTGATGTGATTTTGTCAAGGGGAAAAAAAAAAGAGAGGTTGGGGGGGGAGGGTTAGAAACATCTTTCTGTGAATAGAAGTCAGTTTCTTACTGGGTTTTGTTTTCTGTAACAAGTTAAATAAATTCTCAAGACATTTCTTTGGTAAAACCATTGCTGCTCAAGGACAATTTGATTCTTGAGATATTGATAATCTCATGCCTCAGAGTGAGTTCTAAAAATCTTGGAAGCACTGAAGGCAGTGTACTTGCTGCCAGACTATTTAATAATCTAAAGATTTAAAGATATTTTAGAGTTTTGAAACAGTTTGTATATGATAATAATAATAATAATAATAATAATCGTGGAAATTCTGGAAAGTCAAGCATAAGACCAGACTTGAAACATCAATAGCTGCATTCACTGAAACCTGTCACTCTTCACCTTGTGTTTCCATCCTTGCCTCCTCGGTTGGTTCGTCTTTGCGCACACACTGCCGCCCGTCGCCTCTCTAATCTTCTCATATTTTTTCTTCTTCGATTATACAGAAAAGGGGCAAGTGCCACGCATCTGTTGCCGTTACATGGAGGACGCACTTTCATGTACGCTTTACCACTCGTACCCTGCTTCAGTGATAATCTCATTACTTTTTGCTTTAGGTCGTATTGCTTGGACAGCAGAGGGGGAGAAGAAAAAATTTCCCATCATTTCTGCTCACAAGCTTGTTTTTTTTTTATTTTTTATATTTTATGAAAACAAGAAGGGCTTGAAACAATCATGATCAAGATGGTGACGTATTGGGGCGAAAATTTTTTAAAAAGGAAGTGGTGGGGAAGGTGATGGGGGGGGTTGGTTGTGGGAGCTCTATCCCCCTGTAAGTAACAAGTTTGAAACTACTACATTCTCTGTGAGCGGGTGCCTTAAAATGTCGCACCACGAGATCTGGGAAAAAACAAATTATTTCCAGAGATAGATGCAAAGCAATCAAAAACTGTGAACTTATGCATAGTGTCACCTTGGAAAGAATTTTAATCTATTTCATGTGTCCTGAGTTGTGACTATGTCTGCTGTGTGAATCATAGTGCCATTTCTGTCTTGCATGTGATTGCCTCAAGCCTTTCTTCATTCTTTAAAGTAAGTCTCTTTTACACGAGATGTTCCTGAATCGTGAGTACCAACCATTTATTATTTTTTGGGGGATAAGGTGACTTTTATTAATGTCTCAAATTTTGGTAACATCTCGGAATATATCCTCATTGGAATTAACAGGATCCAAGCAGTCCTTTAAATCGTTCGTCTCGGTAGCTTTCGTATTTTTTTTTATTTGTATTCTTTTGGGGGACAATTCAAATTCTCAGATTCCGGTAGTAGCCACACATGAACATAAGATTTGGGGATCTTTTAATGGTACTGTTTCAGTAGATAGACTGCCTTCAAATTATCAAACGTAGGGACTTAGAGTAGTTTAAATTTCTTTCGCTCTATGGGAAGGGTTTAAAGGCTGATAAGAGAAGAGGTCAGGCAATACCTAATCTAACAGTCTTTGATGCTCATTTAAATCTCCTTTCTTAACTAACATAATACCCAGTCCTTTAACATTAACCATTAAAATAACTGGAAATAGTCATGTCACAAATTGATTCAAACGTCATCCCTTCCCAGACCCATTGTGATAAACCTCAATCACTAGTAATGGTGATTTAAACTTTGTACTTTGCTGTATGGGGTGGGAGGGTGTATTGTGTAATGTCTAAACTGGTCTGTAAATCCATGCGTGGTTTGCGTGGTGATTTAAAAAAAATGCAATGTTCTGTTCTCACATTTGATGACTGCTGTTCAAATTCACTGAGAAAAAAGAAACACCAAAAAGAAATCAGTCAGAAAAACCTTTTGCCAAAAGTCACCTCAGACAATTTTCGGGCCTTTTCTTAACAGTCAAGTCGTTAAATATTCATTGGAGCAGAACATTGGAATTTCTGTAACTTTCATACTTTTTAGTACCGGTTGTTTTTGCTTTTCAGTTCCAGCTTCAAGATTGGACTTAGCAAAATTCACTTGCAACCTTTCTATCTTTTTGCAGGTAGCATTTGGCTTATTTTTTAGATTCCGGCTGTACCTTCATATACGTTGAGGGCAAACACGGTCCACACTGTTCCTTATCTCTTGTCCTTTCTTCAAAATCGGAAGAGAAACTTGGGAAAAAATGAATCCCAAAATAACTTTCTGACCAAATTTTGAATCCTGAAGAATAATCGTGAGAAATTATTACCAAATGGTAGATGATTATGATATTAAAGTTATTATTAATAATACACAGTATGTGGTGATCAGTGTTAACGATTTGCCCTCAACGACGCTGGTCGCTGTTGCTTCCCTGGCTGCATGTGAGGAGTTAAAATGAAGAGAGAAAGAGAAAGCCTGTCACCAACAGGGAGGGCGATCAGCTTTTATGAAAGAAAGGAAAGCAAGGGCAAGGGAAGCAACGGCCACTCGCAGCAGCAGCTGATCGCTCGCAGCAGCATACGCACTGCCCGCAAGCCGCGGCGCCCTCAACTTGCTCGATGAAGCATGTTACTACTATTGGTATAGGGAAACAGTCTCAAATGAAGAGTTATTCCCTACCAGTGGGTGTGCTGGCAGATTCTGTACCATGGTGGTAACATGCTTCTAGAGTGAGCAGTCGGCTAGCAATGGCCCTTGTACTATTAGTAGCAGCTACAGCAGCAGCATGCAGCCTAGGCATGTGGTAGTGAACAAGACTAGAGTACTGTTGTGTACAGGAGAACATATCAAAACACCCATCTATTTTACTTTCAGTATCTTTTCTATGGAGTATTTACCATTACAGACAGTGTCGCTAGTCTTGGTTATCTACCACACAGCAGCAGCGCTTCATGGCAATAGCACAAGCAGCAGCAGCAGCCACGCAGACTATGTAACTAAAATTGCCAAGGTAGCAAAGCAATAATCATACTAAGTTACTAGCCTGAATACACTGTTGTCAAATTGAGTGTAATTTTACTGTGTGTCCATGTAGGATACCGTGTTCAGATAGGTCTGTGTAAGGGTCGTTACCTGTGTGATTCTTGATTGCATCCTTGGCAACTTTTACAATGCGGTTTCTCTGTATGTAAGCTGTAAACGGTGTACTGAATGGTATATCTTGTGTACTCAATCATAGTCTTGACATTTTGCCAAACTAAAGTCGGTCCAACTATTGGCAGCTTTTTGCTCTGTTTCCAAATCATTGATATTGGTGCTTGGGTACCATCTGATGAGATATCCTGTGCTGATAATTTGAATCTAAACATCGCCTCCCAGCATAAAAGACTATGCTGTGGAGTTTGCTTCAGTAATGCATCAATATCCCTTCCAAGTTTCCAGTCTAAACGGTTGTCAAGTGTCGTGACTATGTGTACATAAGTAATTACCAAACTTCTGTAAGTGAGATTGTGCGGGGGAGGTTGTGGGATGGGGGGAATTGTCGTACTTTGCCCTTGGTGAAGGAAACCTGTATCATTAGGAAATACCTCCTTCCAGACCATTTGCCAACATTGACTTCTTTAAAGCTGTTAGAGCTATTAATAAAGAAAACTAACTCTGACATTTTCATGGCTTTGAGTCAAGAGAAGATTCCCATGAAAATTAAATCACATAAATTAAGGCAAATCAATAAGGTAAATAATGGAACAAAGACATCAAGTAAAGGGTTGAAACTTTCAAGATAATACTGAGGGAGAGGTTGATAGATGAGGGTATACAATGTGAGGACAGATAGGGGGAGGGGGGGGCGGGGGTAGGAGGGGCAGCGGTCCACATCTTTGACTGATGGTGTTAGTACCTGCGATATAAACCTGTCAGGTTTAGAGGCTGCTGGAATTGTCTAACTTTACTATGATAGACTATGAGGTAACATTTGAAAGAAATGAAACTCCAAACAAATCAGTCTTGATATCACCCTAGTAATATTAACACTAAGATACCTGAAATTCATTGAATTTCATTTATCCTGACAACTGATATATAAAAAATATTTCAAATATAAAATAATCCACAACATTTCAACAGCCCCCAACCACCCCCTGCCCTCATGGTATAACTCTTCGCCAT
>JAIPMN010002322.1:0-10075 GCA_020650975.1 Apostichopus californicus
ATTAGGGTTGTGCACATTTGTCTGCAAAAGCGACAAAAAAGTGAACTAAGATTTGGGAAAAAGTGGGGGGGCAAATGCCCCCTCTTGCCCCCCCGTAATCCCGCCCATGGCTCCTGGCCTATCTTATCATGGCTATTTATGAATGAAATATTTATATAGTTTGTCACACTGGATATGTCCTAAGTGTGCTCAGATATCTTATAAGACAGTAGTGGATATGCACAGTACAAAGCAAATTACAACTTGATTAAAGGTAAAGATTATATGTATCTAATATAGCTATATAGCTGGTCTGATCTTTTGCTTTATTTTTTCTGTCATGCAATGTAAATCTTGGTCAACTTAGTTCTAGCTACTTCAGATGCCACTCTATCCTATCTATATTACTGAATGTAGTAGTATAACACTAGGCTTTTGTGCATCATATATATATATATGTACAGTTAGTGTAAATCATCCACCACAGTTGCCTGTTGTTCAGATCTCATGGTATCTTATCCAATGACATCTTGCTGCTATCTTATGTATAATACAATGTAAATCAATATCTAATTAGGAATTGTAGCTGGCTTCCCCTATCCTATCTATATATGTCTATGGGACAATATAAAACTAGGTCTATGTCAACACAGTCTTTTTAGCTATGTTAGAGTATTTACTCTACATCCACTCTTATGTCTTTGAAATGCAGCCAAGGACGTGTCTCAGAAATATACGTATTGGAATTTCAGTGATTTCATAACGGCAAAAAAGTGGTGATTTAACATTTCTGTTGCTTGGCACCTGTATGACAGAGCATCAGAGACACTTGAATAAACTTTCCTTTGTCCTAATCTAAGATAAATTCTTTGAAGAATGACACATACAACAAATAAACACATCCTAAAATTTTGATTTACTTTGTAGAGTACATAATGTCACACTGATAAGTTGACCATTTTATTACAAACATTAATAATTAGGATTCTTTGGGGTAGGTTGTTGAAGAACTTTACAGTGCAACAAATGTTGGATAAAATGGAATATCTCTATGAATTAATTTGTTGCTTAAAACCTTACTATTGCCTACTCTATGATACTAGACACAAATAACGCTGGTATGGCACCTCTCTGCTCTTTCATAAAACACCAATCATCTGACAATCAATTGACCCCGACACGACTATACACCCTCTCTGGTCATACTCGTCTTCTATTACTTTCAATTGCAGTTTGGGAATTGCCTAGGCCACGGTTTCTCAGAAACTAACGCTATTGATATTTTCTGAATTTTACAGAGATGGGAAGAGGATAAATGTGGCCTCACACATAAGCAGGGGGGGGGGGGAGGGATAACTTTCATTTTTAAGTTACAAAGAAAAACAGTTGGCAATAGAAAAAACACAAAAATACTTTGTTCATGTTTGATCATGTGTTCCTAAAACATGTGAAATGTGTGAAAACCTATTGATTTGACAAGAGTGGCAAAGTGTGAAAATGTGTGACAAATATCAGACAATCAAAGAATAAATAATACAATTTGGAAACGTCTGTGTTTAACACACATTGGATTTCTTGCCCAATTGTTGTCACAGATTCCTGACTCAACCCGTAGTCTAGAGTGTCTCTGGAAAATGCATAGCAAAGGGTGAAAACTAGCAAATGTGTGTCAAAAATCACACATTTTCACACAAAAATCCATATGGTTTTCTGGGATAGTCACAGATTTTCACACATGAATTTGGTGAGACCTTTGACACATGTTCTTTTGTAAAGGACATTGAATATAATCGTATTAAACGATTAATCAAACACATTTCTATCGGTTAATGAAACAAATCATTCATTATGAAAGGCTTACAGAATTGAGAAGCTGTATACATGATCTTGCCTTTGAGTATTATAAAGTCCATTCCACCAGCTGCTAACATTTTGTATTTATACCAATTCACCAATAGATACACCCAAAAGTATGAATATTCAATGAAATATTGTGTAATCTTGTTATAATTCACCAATAGATATACCCAAAAGCATGCATATTCAATGAAATATTGTGTACTTCAATAACAGCCCAAAAGCACAATTTTCAAAGCACCTAGAAACCAGAAGTTATTGTTCAAGCCTCGACCAACCACATGATGAGGGTGACCCATAAACTATCAGCTTTCAATAAACATAATCTAATAAAATCATGTCATAATATAAAAAAGATTAAATTTTTGGGAAATAAATTCTGTGAAGATAGGGCAAAATTAATTAGAAGAGCACTTAAAATTTAGCTTCCTGTGTGTACTTATACTTTTGGTCACCATGGTGTTAGTGATAATTCTGAATGACAACATTAATATTAACATCGTGGTTGACGAAAAGAGGTCGGTAGAGTAAATATAGAGTTGAAATAAGTGTGTATAAAGTAAAATTGATTAATGTGTCGATGGCATGTTAAAATTGAAAATATTTTCTACAAAACTAAATGTCAGTTTTAGTTTTCCTAATTATTCTATAAATAGTTGCCCTACTTTTTATTGTTATGGGTAATGTCACAAACTAAAAAGTAAAAGTTTCATCTGCATGCAGTTTACTGAAATCCATGGGTAGAATATTCTGGGTCGTTCGTTCTTTGATAAATAAAATGATTTTAATTAGATATCGTCCAACCGGCGTAGTCCCGGAGACAAGTAGACGTACTGAAATTGTAATTACATTCATTAATTGTACTTTTGGTAGAATTAAACACACATATTCTAAGTTCTAAAGAACACATAACAAATACCAAATCTTCTCGCTGTCACATGGAAGGAAGTATTAAGCTATTTACAAGGTCATTCCCATTTTAGACTGTCTGGAATTACAACAAAAACAACAACTAAAAAGCATCAAAAAGCCTGGTTTTAAAGGCAGCCTTTTCTTAGTTTGGGTGGCAAATTTTATACCAGTAATACTCAAAATAAGGTAATAACTTGATAAATTAAGATTGTGCAAGCCTCCTACATTATTCTTTACCCGACTTAAGATGGCTTAATATCTAACAATGAATGACTTCATCTGATTAATTAGAATTTCATCAGACTGACACTTTTCAAAATTATAAGTCATAAAATCAAAAAGGGCAAATTTGCAAGATTTTCATGATCTTGGCATTATCTTTGGCATTTTACTTCATTACGTAAAGTGATCTTTGATTAAACAAGATAACGAAGGCCATATTTGATAGATACATTTTAACTGTCAAATGGCGCTGAAATGTATCAGCATCAAATCAAAAAGCTTTCAAAGTTTAGCAGATCTGACGGAATGAATAAACCTTGACTTTTGCACATAATATAAAAGTACTAATGGAAGTCACAAACAGCGCAGATATTCAAACTGTTTTGCTTGGTGACTAACAATTTGTAACCTAGATCACCTTGGAAACCCCCTCCCCCCATAGAAATGTGGCCTGGATAGGTATCCTCCCCCCCCCCATATTTGAAAAAAAAAACATATTATTGGTTGCTTAGTTGCAAAATGGTGTTATATTTTGCAACTTTTATACTAAATTATGTTAAAGATTTTTCCATTATCTTCTACAAATCTCTGCATATTTGTTTTTTTTCCCTCACAAATTTTGGGTAACCCTCAAAACCCTCCAAATCATTTTGGAGACAGGCTTAAAAGGGTTGCGAACCTAAGTTTGAATACCCTGGACAAACAACAATTGCAAAGCTAATATAAACACCTATGGTGTTAGTAACCTCATTTTATTATACGGCTCAATATTTTAATTTCGCCTACAGTGTTAGTATACACTGCTTTCACTTTTAACACCGTATCAACAATGTATTTACTGTTTAGTCACACATATATGTTACACCTGCTTTATGTGGATATATATATGTATGGAGATGATGTAATTATATATGTTCGACCACAGATGGATTTTCACAATCAGGTAGCATGGGAGGGGTGAGAGGGGGTGGGTGTTGATGGGAATACCGTATTATTGTGTAGTCACACATATGCTAAAGCTGCTTTATGTGGATATATATGTATGGAGATGATGTAATTATATATGTTCGACCACAGATGGATTTTCACAATCGGGAGCAGGGGAGGGATGGGGGGGGGCTGGATGTTGATGGGAATAACGTATTATTGTGTAGTCACACATGCTAAAGCTGCTTTATGTGGAATATATATGTATGGAGATGATGTAATTATATATGTTCGACAACAGATGGATTTTCACAATCGGGAGCGGGGGAGTTGGGGGGGGGGAGGGGAGGTTAATGGCCATATTTCCTCAATACCCCACAAGACCAATGAAACAGTGCACCAAGATATCCAAATAACACATAGACACTACTCAGTTACATAGTAGTAGGTAACAATACCTACATGAAAGATTTCAGTTTTAAGACTTTTTACTAATATTCATAGCAATAGAATTTATCTAAACATTTGTGAAAAATGAATAATTACATGTTTTGAATTATTAATTATGAATTGTCAGGAGGGGAAAGGGGAGCCAGGAAGGTAGAAAGTAAGGGAGGGGGCAAGGGACAGGAGGGAGTGGGAGGACACCTCTATAACCCTCCTTTTTTATGTGTTTGCTATAATAATTGCATATATGCATGATGTTTAATGTATATGCATGATGTTTAATGTATATGCATGATGTTTATTGTATATACTTGCATGAAGTTTAGTGTAATGAATAGAGCTGGATTCAGATATACTATCACCTACAGCATGTATGATGAAACTTACCAAAGACACTCCTACAAACGGCTTCAAGGGATTTTTAACATCTTGGTGAAAGTCGATAAGACTTCGCACTCCAACCTGGGCTCTTTGATGGGTTTGAAACTGGCAGAATGTAAATGTAATGTAGTGTATAGGTGACGTTTTCATTTCATTAAGAAGAAAAAAATGCCTTATGAAAAACTTATGGAGAAATCTCTTCATAATTTTCAGCAGTTCAACAAACTAAAAAACTATGAAATTCTCGGCACTAAAGATAGTACATTGCCATCGGATAATGATATGGCCAAAAAAAACCCAAAAAACTGACTAATAATGATAATGATACAAAAATCAGCCAAAGCAATAATTCATGAACTTGGCTATTGATTTAAGCACACAAAGTTGCCTTTGAAAATATGAATTTTAAATATTTAAATAATCTCAAAGATTTCCATCAATTACAAGCATCCAGCAGCTAATTATATGCCATTGTTCCTCCTCATCAGGTCATAATAGACACCAATGTTAGCCATGCATCTACCACAGAGCTGGTACATATACTGTACAGTATTCATACAATGGTATACAGGTTTTAATATATAGGAGGCTTTGTCCCAGCTTGCGGCTGGATTTCATAACATAGAGAAATTGTGACATTGAAAATGATATTTTAAAAGCATCCTCAAATTATCAGAAATCCCTTATATCCGAACACTGCCAGCATAACAGAGTCTCTTCATTGTGCGTTTCAACCTAATCATATCTTATACATGCAATATACATCTTGTACCACTTTGGTCTATCACTTGTACTTATGGAACCTTAAAAAATCCCTTATCTTTGCAAAGGCAAACTTTAATGTGTACTTTAATGAATAACCATCATGACTAATAAATAACCTTGGTTCAATTGATATAAAAAAACAAGCTTTATAAAATTCTTCAAACAGCGTTGTATCGAATAGTACACGATAGCAATCTCGAATACTTATAAAAAGCAGATCGGGTCATTTCTATATTGCATGATATACCGACCTTTGACCTCATACAGGCACATTTTCTCTGTTGCCTCTCATTTAGCAGTCTGCATAATTCCTCGACGTCAAAGATATCCAAAGAACTATCATCTGAAGACGTAACCTCCATATTGACTCCCTCTTTTCTATATTTTCCGAGAATTCACAAACTGATGGTCTCTGACAAACAATTTCTCTTCCGTACCGATTCCACTTTTTAACGCCAAAAAATAATTCATGCAGAGCAAAAGTATGACAAACATGTTGGTACATCTCCGAGCGAATTAAATTACAGAACACAAAAATTCTAAAAACAATTAATTTTCGAGGATGAAGTGATCTGAGAAAAGTCGGAATAAGTAAAGAAGATTTATAAAAAAAAGACGGTCCACAAAAAACCTTCCCCAAAGTCATCAATCACCGATTCTTTATCAGAACTCCTCGGAGAAATCTCCTCTTTTGTACGATAGTTTCCGTAAATCCTGACAAGGCTACGCAACTCTTTCTTCGGTGCCTTTCTAATTCAATTGACTGACAAGACAGAGATTTGGAATGAGCTGTTTCTCCCTCTCAAAACAATCTTCCATCACAAAAACTCTGCAGCTTTCAAGGAAGAGCTTTCTCAATTCCGACTCGTAAATAAGGGTTGCTTTTATTACTTGTGGGTGGACGTAGCCAAATTTCAATCTAGAAATATTTTTGCCATTACTTTGGGATTACGTTTCGCTCGATCCGTCAGCTTATATTTCCAAAATATTCTCCGAGATGAGTAACAACGATATCATGAGTAGAGAAGTAAACAACGTTCGGTACCGAACGAGAAAGTGTTGACATTTGTCAATGTTTACATGAAATCTTGATGAAATAATTCACGATGAAAAAAAAATCCAACATCAAGTAAGATTAGCTCTCAAATGAGTGATATTGGAAGTTTTCAGTACCACATGACTTTTTTTGGCATTGTATAACTAGTTGCTTTTTGGCCACTACTCGAAAGAGAACCACTTAAATCATAGCTCAAAGACAAAATAATGACGGTTGCATGAACCCCTTGGAAAGTTGGGAAAGATGATGGCATTTAATCAGAGAAAAATGATTGTTCTCTCTGTAAATTATTTCAAAGGTAATTATCATGACAATGATAATGTGTTATGGAAGCAGATCAACTTAAACAAATCGCAAGGGGGATGGAAAATAAATCTCAAGTTTCAGAGTTGAAGAAATATCCCACTGACTTGTTTCACCGATATTAACCGAAATAAAAACTTTCCACTCCGGTTGCAAATCCCTGACTTGGATTACCTGCTGAAAATCCAACTGCAGACGATGGGTTAAGACCTATCTATCAATTGTTTGGATGAACGCACTCAAAAATCAATCTTACAAGCTGGAAAAAAACAAAACAATTCCTGCACTCATATATAACTTCCAAATGGAACAACGAAAACAGAGAGAACCCCAAAACAAAAACACAAAAAGCTCAGAACTGACAAATTCCGCAAATCATATCCGTCCTTATGACACGATTGAGATGAGACAAAAAAAGAATTTAGTGCCGCCCTGCATCAAATCTAATTTTCGGGGACAATGTTAAAACGTCAATTACCAGTTAACCCAGTTCAATGTACACACCGCTCAGGGGGGTGGGGAAACAAATATGCTTTATGTCCACCGCGGAGATGGAAGACGAAATCAGACACTTGGCTCCACCGTGAGAGAGGTAGAGAACTGAAACAGCTGCTCAGGAAGGAAGAAGGTTGTTATTCTGATCTCTGATTCTCCGTGAAAACATCTCTCTACTCGGCGACGGAGATGAAAACAAAACTACAACACACGAGAGCAATTACTACACCGGCCCATTCTATCCCGTGGTAAAATATAACAGACCAAGTGGGTTTCGTTGTAAACTCTCAAACCACTTTGACACATATATCCCGGACACGCAATGTGAAGAATATGCAAATTGCTAATATGGCTGATGGCTAGGTGGTTGGGGGGTTTTGTTTCTTCTTCTTCTTCTTCTTTCTTTTATTTCTCTCTCCGTCTCTCTGCTCCGTCTATCACACTATCCAGCTTCATCGAGTTTCCATGAGGATGGATACGATCAGCAATGAATCATAAGAACACAAGTTTGCTCGGAGAGGAGAGGAGAGGAGGAGAAACTCACGGCTCTCAAGATGAAGAAGATGAAGAAGGAGAAGACGGCAGAGTTGACTCTTCTCATTTAAAAGGTTGACAATCTCTAAAAGCTTTTGAATTGCAGTAAATGTATAAATACAGAGGTTGCTGTTGTTGCCGACATGGACGACGTGTCGATGTGTGACGAGAATAACAAAAGAATTGATGCTGTGCTTCTAATTCTGGACTCATTTAACAGTTACTTTTATGATGTCCAAAATATACTCTGCTTCAAACTTTACAGACTGTAAGGTAGCATATGAGAAAAAGAGGAAGATGGGTGGGGAGGGGGAGGGGGAAAGGAGGGGCAAGAGAGGACTGTTGAAAGCAGAAAGCTAGAGTATGGAGGGGAGGGGTATGAGAGGGGATAAGGGAGGACTGTTGAAGCAAGTAGCTAGAGTAGTGAGGGAGACAGAGAGGGGGCAAGGGAGGACCATTCAAGCAAATAGCTAGAGTAAAGGAGGGGGTAAGAGAGGGGCAAAGAAGGACCATTCAAGCAAGTAGCTAGAGTGAGGAGGGGGGTAAGAGAGGGGGCAAGGGAGGACCATTCAAGCAAGTAGCTAGAGTAGGGAGGGAGACAGAGAGGGGGCAAGGGAGGACCATTCAAGCAAGTAGCTAGGATAAGGAGGGGGGTAAGAGAGGGGGCAAGAGAGGACTGTTGAAGCAAGAAGCTAGAGCAGGGAGGAGGGGTAAGAAAGAGGGCAAGGGAGGACTGTTCAAGCAAGTAGCTAGAGTATAGATATACATTCATATATACGTTGTGACAGTTAAATATACTTTAAAACTTTGCTGATGCTAATACGTTACTACAAGGAGCTTCACCTACAGAGTATCTGTAAGGATACTCTGTAATGATACTCTATATTATGTTAACGTAACTTTTGTCACATGTCAAAGGTACGTGTCATGTAAATTCCTGTGCCATGCAGTACATATCAAATGATGCAGATTTCATTCTAGCAGCTTTATTTTATAGATATTACTGTTTGGGGACAATATCTGGGTGACCAACCAAGCTGGCTACATTAGAAGGGTACGGGGTACAGCTGACTTGACCGTGTAGATACCATATGGATACAATGAAGAGTTACGTCCAGCTAAGCTGGGTATATTAGAAGGGTACGGGGTACAGCTGACTTGACCGTGATGAATACCATAAGAACACATTGAAGAGTTACGTGACCAACCAAGCTGGGTACATTAGAAGGGTACGAGGTACAGCTGTCTTGACCGTGATAGATACCATATGGACACATTGAAGAGTTACGTCCAGCTCTGTCACTCTCTTCTCGCTTTTCATACGAAAATGTGGAAATATGACTTTGAATATATATCGAATGTTCTGTTGCTAATAATGCAATATGCAATCGTAGCTGTCGCCCCAAGGGTGACTCCGCGACTTTAAATGAAGAGATTGTTACCGTACATGATCTTCACTCGAAAACGGACTTCCATCACGAGGGGGGAATCTTGACGAGTCTCATTATTTCTGCAAGAGACATCTGACAGGTTTGAGAGTGATTGCCACTCGAGGATGAGGGGGTATTTTCTGCCTGATTAGAGGAGGACACCAAGATACTCTTTCCACTCAAACCTACGCACTTGTGATTTGACTAAACCGACCGTAGATTGAAACATGCCGCCAGATGGGGCTCGCTTTATCGCCCGCGTGATGACAACTCGGCAGAAAAAAATTGAGATGAATATAAAAAAAAACGGACAGATCCGTTGCCTCTGTGCATGTAATAAAGCTGGGGAACTAACGAGGGTTGGCGTAACATATATCTGTATGCTTCTGCATGTTTTTAGTGATTTACAAACAAGTGTTTTCCACAGCAATATATATATATATATATATGGGCAATTCCATGATGGAGGGGACCTGGCCTAAAAATAAGAAGTGTCAGTTTTCAACCTGCTATCAGTCTAATGTTGTAGTATACATATCTAAGTTTGTGGAATATGTAAGCAATTTTTCTTGAACACTCAAATTTTGAATACAGGGCTCAGTTAATCAAGGAGGATGAGAGCTCAAAATAATCCTGAAAATGCATCATACATTCCAGTCCATCCTATATAATACTCATCAGATAGTATTTAGTAGTTTTATTATGTGTTATGATAGATACTCCTGTTGACTGTGTTATGACAGAAAAACATTTCAAAATTTCTTCA
>JAIPMN010002323.1:0-16539 GCA_020650975.1 Apostichopus californicus
GCTAGGTGTATTATCCCCTAATCGTTGAGGTAGGATTACTATCCCCTTAGCTAGGTGTACGTTCTGCTAATGCAAAACAAAAACGACCTACTAAATACTGTGTTGTGTTGCATTGACCTTTGATGATGAGGTACTGCGTGAACATTTATCAACTGAGGTGAAATGAAATGCTATTGTTTCCCGCCATCCAGTCTTCCAGTCCATCTTGAAAGCACTCACTCAGTAAGAGCCCACCCCCTCCTATCCCCCTCCTATGCCCTCCCAATAAACTTCCCTCCCCTTTTAGACCACAACGTGATAATATAGTCAGATCCTATTTGTAAAGTCCCATCAACCAATTGTGGAAAGTGGCGGAAGTTCCTTATAGATTTGCCTGAGCACGTATAATAGCCTTACTTGTGCGTTACGCCAGACTATAGACCTAATACATATACACACAACGTGTCGTCGGCCTAGAGGTTGTTGGTATTTACAAGTTTATAACGAACGTCACTCGCGTAATTAAGCATTTCGTATGACAAAATTGCAACAATTTAGCGACGGAAGAATGTTGAAATTGAAACTGCTAAGTAACAGACTTCACTCTTTTTTTTCTATGACATTTCTCATTACTCTTAAGCTCATCCTCCGTGTAACAGCAAATCTTCGATTTAATGTGTAGTTGTGCCATGTTACAGTATATTGAGTTACAAGCCAAGCGTATCACCAACACTGAAGTTATTCCCAATAGCTAATATCTAACAGTCTCTCTTAATCTGTCCCTTATAGGTGTGTCCTTGACACAACAGTTTTTCTTTGATGTATTTTCTCTAAGTATCAAAAAACAACTCCGTGAGACAAAATATTAAACAAAACATAGGCATTTGCAGGAATCGTTTGGTAGTGACATATGCATGATGTAACCGGCAATTTAAAATATCTCTGGATACATGTAGTCAGAACTTTATCCCATCATTGGAGGAGTTAATGTTTCATACACAATATCCAATAACGATGAGACTTTTACATTATTGCCAAGCTTTACCGTAATGTTATAAACGTGTACTTGCTTTCTTTCACTTTGCTAGTTTTGTATTCATGCCCAGTGCGTATGACTTTCGATTTTTGTGGCATAATGTAGCTGAACAACAAATCATATATTATAGCATATTCACTTTAATATATTCAGTATTTACTACATTCAGTTTTAATGCATTTACTTTAATTGACCTGTAATCATGAATGATTCTTTGCCGGACTGTTGAAGCTGAGCAAAGACACTGCCAAATTATTTCCAAATCTTAAAAAGAGTTAAATTATGGACAATTACATATCTTATCGATGAGGGGCTGTGTGGATATCAGTGGCAATTTTCTTTTTTATTACATCCGGAGAAGTATTGATATTTATATGAATGAACAGATATAGAAATATCCAACATTATGTATGTTGAATATGTAGGCCTATGATACGAACTGAAAACACATCACTGCCGTTACTTCCAGCCCCTTCCACCCCACCCGGTGCCACTACCGCCCCTGTAGCCAATTCTGTCCCTACCGCCACTACCGCCCCTACAGGGGGCACTGCCGCCCTCCTCACGACGCCCTTCTCGTACCCCATTCCCTACTTCACCTGATTCCATGGTTATTTTAAAAGTAAAGTTTCTACTTAAGGATTACTCCGATAACCAAAGTTTTATTGTTTTGAAAACAAAAAACACAAAAATCAAATTCTGCACCAGTAAAGATGCCAACAGCGTTTTGATATCATAATGTAGTGTAAAGATTACTATTGCAAAATTGGTGACGTTTTGCGATCAAATGCACAAACTCAATAATTCGCTTTGCTTGTAGATACTTTGACTATCATTGATTGGAAAAGTTAGAATAACAAACAGCGCATAATCAGTTCGACTACCAGTTTAAAGTACAAAAGTGTGTAAAAACCGAAAATGCCAACAAAATAGAGGGCGCTCAGTACTAAATTAAGAAAGAAAGAAGTTAAGAAAATTTCCTATTGTTAAAACTCATATATTTGCATGGTATGCACATTCCAATACTTTTCAGGCAATAAATATATCGCTAGGATACCATGAAAGGATGGCTTGAGGAGGAATGTTAGGCTTGACATGTCCAAGAAACATTTGGGTGCTGGTAATGTGTCTATAACCGTATTCCGGTTCACCTTTAAAAATATTATAAATTTCTGGAATACTTCTTGAACGCTAAGTTACTGATGGCGTCGGATCCTCAGTGCAGTCCTTATTTACAATGTTAATCTATTGTTTTATTAATAATAATAGCTCAATAAAAACATTTTCCTTTGATTTCATGTTACAACATACAGAGTAACTCATGGCTAACAATCAATACCATTTGTCCTTGACAAAATTGTAACGCATTTGAGACCATAAAAGTCTTATGTTTTTGCATTGGGTTTTGTGTTGCATCTGAGGAACTGGTCCTTGATCTAATAGTCTGTGTGTAAGACTTTATTTATAGTCAAGTCACTTTAATTCACAACCCTAAGCTGTTTCAAGGGTCATTTCTCAAATATTAAACTTGTTATATAAGTATACTACCTACTGAACTGATGACTGTCTCTTTAATGGTGTAAAACATATCAAAATGAATGTTTGTATCTAAAGTTATTTTTTAAGAAACGTTTCGGGGGAAAATCAAGCAACGCAATCACAAAAATTAAGACCATCACAGAAGGCAAACTGACACATGTTCATATCATTAACAACCGACGAAGGTTTCATAAGCCTAAATAAGAGAAATAGTTTGATTGACACCGAAAGCTCTTACCACAGCATGGCTTTAAATGTAGTTTTCTTTGCTTTTCGTCAAGCGACGAGAAAAGTTTCCTGTCTAGCATGGACAAGTGACGTACGTGTCTCGGTTTTTGATGTTACACCACGCCCCCACATTCAGTTAACCCTGCACAAGTAACTTAAAAACTATCCGCAAATAGAAACCACGTAGAGGCCGACGAGCAGACACTAGACTTAATTTAAGCATGACGTCATTGATTACGCAATGAGGCATCCCGTACAGGTGCTACAGGTGCATATGTGTAATATTAATTCCTCAGCGGTGTGTGTGATTCTGTTGATCGTAGAGTTCACCAGTTTGCCTTACTTCAGTCAATCTTTTCTATAACTTCATTTATAGTGTTTGGGGGTTAATTGGGAACCTTACCTACTTTGAGAGGTGGTTGGGGGGGGGGGGGTCCAGCTGAGTGAGCGCTGTTATACATTATTTTGTTTTAACTTGGGGATAGTCGGACTGTAAAGAATCTTTGTGTTCTTTAGAGATGGACTATAATGGGAGAATCATATTGTCTCTATATGTAGACAGTTGCGTGGGATATGGTGTGTTACCTTAATGGTCTCAGTGCAGTATCGTTGTTACGGCTGGTAACATATATTCAACTTATACCTTTATGAGGGAGGGGGAGGTGGGGGTGGGGGAGGTCGGGGACGTGGGGATTCATATATTTCTTTGTTTGTTTTTACAGGGTGAATCGTTTAAGCCGTGTTTGCTATGTTTTCTATGCGATTAGTAATGGGTTTCAATTGTAATAATAGAGCCAGCTCTACCTATAGGAATCAAACATTTGGTATATCTAGGAACCAATTCTATTTATAGACCATGATCCATGATCCTATTTATAGACCACGATCCTATTTATAGACCACGATCTTATTTATAGTAGCCTTAAACAATTCAAAACTATTATTAAATAGAACACAGGTACTATGCATTAAACAAATTTTATTAAAGAAAATGTTAAAATAAGTCATAAAACCCAACATTTCCAATACACAGTGGATTCCATAGTACTTGAAAGATACACGATCACATTCTCGTTTTGCCTATCAGTAAATATTGTATACAAACATCACAATGATCAAACGGTTAGGTTCATTAAGAAGAGATACCTGTTTACATGTATAGATTCAACACTGTCGTGCTGCGATAGCGACACTAGAAACCTAATCCATTAATCCCCTATCTGCGGCAAGCACTAGTAACCTAATCCATTAATCCCCTATCTGCGGCAAGCGGACCCGGATCAGGAAAAGGACGTCATTCCAATCAGCCTTAAAATATTAAACTGCAAAGATGTTTCAAATTGGGATCAAGATTTGACAGAACTAATATAATTAACAACAAACACCTCAGCTGCTGTGAATGTTTTGACTTTTCTATTTATTTTTAATGCGACAAGCAGTAAAAATGTCGCATCATTGAAGTCGTCTCACATAATTCATGACGTCACATGTTCTGCATGTTAACACAAATAAGATCAGAATCTCTACATCATGTAGAAATACTTGAGTCAGACTGATTCTGTATTCTCGCTGCCAATCGAGTTCATAACATCTTCTTCTTGTTTTATTTTGGTTATTTACCATGAATTGATTTATCCCCTCGGATATTCATCGGTCCCTCCTAATAAGACAGTTTCTCAAACTCGTATACTGTCTGCAGAATACGTTATATTATAACGTTCAAGCAAACCTATCTTTCCAAGCAATCGAAAATACACCATCCATCATAACCTGAGGCTATTTCAGAATCCATCTCCCTTTTTACCTAAACTTAAATCATTAATGACAATTTGCATAAGATGCAGGGTAGTGTTTATGATCAATTACTTTGCCTACGTCATAACAGACATGCCTGCAAAGGTTTAGAACCATAAGCTCATAAAGTAAGCAAAAAAAATAGAGCTAAACGTATAGAAAATATTGGAAATTTGATGGAAATCGTGGACGATCATTACTGTAAGGTACTTAGGTGAAGGAAATAGGAATATGCTGGTGATCATAAAAGAGATTTTTACTCATATCTGCAAAATTCAAATTGAAATTACTCCAAGAACTGCCAGATCGCCCGAGTTGTTTTTGACCGCTAGCTTGCACATGCACAGAGAATATGAACTAGATAGGGAGGATGCTATGCATAGATGTATTTAATGCTGACAACTGGTAGTTATTTTTTTTTTTTTTTTGTAATTTGGTGATTTGGTAGTGATAAATATATCAAAATTAATGTTATTCCCCAACCCCCGTCCAATGGAGTCTTTAATTAATAGATTAAAATTTTCATCAACACTTTAAGACTGGAAAATTGCTAGACGTTTCGAGATTTATTTCCTCGAGAGTTTGGTCTTTTATTTTTATTTTTTTTTACTTTTTTGCTAGAGTTCATTTGCGAACAAATATCTCACAAAATAAAACTGATTTGAAACGGAAACAAAACAAAAAGTTTGTTTAAGTTTCAGCAAGATTTGCTATTAGTTTACTTTGTACGGAAGTGAGGTGCTACACTAATGACCTTTGTAATCCCTGTATGACATCAGGGTAAATAAAACTCATCTGGAACAGGATTAAATATGAAACCAACTCTTGCTGATATCGTTCAATATCTATGTCAGAATACAAGAATACAAGTATAACTTGTTTATAATAGGTAGACTTTATATAGCGAACTGGTGTTTTTTTTCAACATAATATCAAATTAGGGTAGTACATACAATCTTACTGACCCGTATTCACCAACTATTTCCATCTTTTGTCAGCCATCCTCATGCCCCTCTCATCGGCTTACTTCCCAACCCACCCGCCTATCTTCATTCCCTTCGGTTTCCCGCTCTGACTCACCCGCCTACCTCCCCTTCCAGAGGCCTCCATCCACTCCCCACACGTCCTGTCCCGGTCCCTTCCATCGGTTTCTCTCTGCCCAATTATTTCCCTCTATCCTCATCCGCCCACTTTCCCTCCATTCCGCTTCCCTCGCTTCCCTGCCTTCAATCCGATCCGTCCCCCCCCCCTACATCCGCTACCCTCCCATCCGCTCCCCTCCCCCTCCAATCCGCTTCCTCCCCCTCCTATCCGCTTCCCTCCCCCTCCTATCCGCGTTCCTCCCCTCCTATCCGCTTCCCTTCCCATCCTCTCCGCTTCCCTCCTCCTCCTATGCGCTTCCCTCCCCTCCTATCCACTTCTTTCCGCTCCTATCGGCTTCGCTCCCCTCCTATCCGCTTCCCTCCCCTCCTATCCGATTCCCTCCTCCTCCTATCCGCTTCCCTCCCCTCCTATCCGCTTCCTCCCCCTCCTATCCGCTTCCCTCCTCCTCCTATGCGCTTCCCTCCCCCTCCTATCCGCTTCCCTCCCCTCCTATCCGCTTCCCTCCCCTCCCATCCGCTTCCCTCCTCCTCCTATGCGCTTCCCTCCCCCTCCTATCCGCTTCTTTCCCCTCCTATCCGCTTCCCTCCCCCTTCTATCGGCTTCGCTCCCCTCCTATCCGATTCCTCCCCCTCCTATGCGCTTCCCTCCCCTCCTATCCGCTTCCCTTCCCATCCTATCCGCTTCCCTCCTCCTCATCTGCGCTTCCCTCCCCTCCTATCCGCTTCCCTCCCCTCCTATCCGCTTCCCTCCCCCTCCTATCCAATTCTTTTCCCTCCTATCCGCTTCCCTTCCCCTCCCATCCGCTTCCCTCCCCCTCCTATCCACTTCTTTCCGCTCCTATCCACTTCCTTCCCGTCCTATCCACTTCCTTCCGGTCCCATCCTCGTCCTCCCAGCCCATCTGCGTCCCTCCCCCTCTCCCCTCCCAGCAGCCGCACTCCCCTTTTCATCTACTTCACTGATTCTTCAATCAAAGCCTTTTCATTTGCGCAATACTCTCATATCTCATAAGTGTAAACGAAGACCAATTTCAGTTTGTAAGAATAACTTTAATATTTAATGTACCGGGCCATTTTTGCGAATCTCCAGTTTACAAATCATTTATTCGCTCTCTTATACTATTCATTGACAATTTCCCGGTGTTCTCTTTATGATTACTTCAAACTTTTACTCCATACTAGGACTACACCATATCGAGATATATGGAGTAATTTATACACGAACCTTTTCTATGATCTGCATCGCGAATGGAGTGGAATTTTTTAATTTTTTGCACTGAAAACTATTCATGTTTCAATGAACAATATTCTATAACAAGACAATACTATCTTCATTGTGCACGTGGTTACGCCATTTTCGCCATTTGGTTTACAAACTTAGTAATACTTTTACTTTCTTTCTGTTTCTACAGAATCTACTTTCAGGTGGATCTGACGCGCAATGCCGCTGACTATTACCGAGACACGTTACAACAACAAAACGTCATACAACACTGAACGAGAAGTAAATCACTAACTAATGGACGAAGAGCCTCTACTCAAATAAATTCTGGATTTCACCGTTTATATACAAATCGACATATTCAGAGTGGAATTTTGTAGCAAGGTGTGTTTTATAGGACTTGAAACTGCTTGAGTGACTGAGGGAATCTATGTAATAAGACATTTATGACGAGCTTTTGCTTTTAAGACGTTTTTCCACCTGCAATAATCTCAGCAATTTACTGTCTTAAATTGACTTCCTTCGAGCAAGCTCTATCATATTTAACTTTTATGAAACAGCTTATCTGGAAGGTGTTGTCACTTACCCATTTATCTTCACATACAAGGTCACTTTGACGCGACGTCAATTTACCGCGGGCTAACTTTGTTATTTCCGATCCGCTTTGGCCTGGTTAAAGAAATGTAATGAACTCTACTTGAATTAATATTAAAAATTGGAAAAATCCTAAAGAAGTACGTGGATTATTACATCATTTTATTTGTTTTATTGAAAGTTATCACAAAAGAAAGCAGAATAAAACTATGGGGGAAATGTCGAGCTATGGGAGTTCTCAAGACTTCGTTGCAGCTCCGCTGTTATACAATGAAATTTACCATTATGATTATGCATTCTTGAACAAGACTGACGGCGGCCAAGTTCCCATACCAGTGGCTGCTAAAGTCATCCTAGGTCTGTCATACTCAATGGCAATCACCATATGTGGTATAGGTAATCTCTTACTTTGTTGCTCCCTCGTCCGCTTTCAACGCATGCGTACGACTACTAACTTGCTGATCGGAAACATCGCGTTGTCAGATTTCATCGTTGCAGCTGTTTGTATACCTTTCAAGTTTTACTACTATATGGCGGAATCCTGGCCATTTGGAAGTGTTCTCTGTGTTATGGTCGGCTACGGATCTGTGACTTCGCTCTATGTGTCTGTAAACTCCCTCCTGCTTATAGCGCTTGACAGGTAGGAACAAAATTACCTATTTTAAATGCAGCCAGCATTTTGGCTTGAATTTTTGTTGTCATTGATACTAACGATTTGAAGTAAAAAAAAAACTCACATCATTATAATTTCTTGGCTTGAGTTTCAAGTATGCAAGAAAAATGGAAT
Organism: Apostichopus californicus; assembly: GCA_020650975.1. Classification (NCBI taxonomy): domain Eukaryota; kingdom Metazoa; phylum Echinodermata; class Holothuroidea; order Aspidochirotida; family Stichopodidae; genus Apostichopus; species Apostichopus californicus. The sequence goes on from JAIPMN010002323.1 coordinate 8,282, forward strand.
ACTTGAAGAAGAAAAAAGTTACGATATGTCTTTTACTTGTGAGTATTACTACTATGTGAAATGGTGTGTGACAATTGTACGTACGCTTTAGTGACCATTTTAGTATACCCAGCAGATTTTGTGCCACTATTAGACAGTACGGTCCTTTCGAATACAAAGAATTGGCGGCATCACCATATTAAATGACTTACTACTTTAACAGAACGCGCCTGGTTGTTTATTTTAACTTGCCGCAATGGTCGCATCATTTGACAAAATGGATGCGATTATATAAATAACCTTGCCATAGGGAATTCAAATACATGTCCCGTAGTATAGTAGTTCATTGTACGTTGAAATGGCAGCATTTTGGTGATTTGAAAGTCGACCATTTAACCAAAGATGACTTTGATGACCAAACTCGCATCAGAAATGATGATGCTTCAAAAGATTGAAAATGCAAAAAATAATTAAAAAATTACACATGAAAAATCCGTAGATATTCGCGGTTCAAACTTAAGACAGATTAATTATGTAATTTATAGTTATCTTTGAGATTAATAGCAGACCCGTTCAACCCGAGGCATCTGCTTCTATAAGTTGTTCAAGACACTGTATGAATTCATAATGAGATGTTGACAGGGAAAGAATCCATCGCCGTAAGAAAACAGATTTAGAGAATTTACTCTGTTTGACTTTGTTTGTAGACTCAGGGTCACCGATATGGCACTAGTTATTCAATGGTCTGTAATCAAAGTATTCAATGTGTTTAATCGGCTATGATAGAACAGATTAAATACATCTCAACTACTTCAAAACAGTTCAATATACAATAACATACACATGGCTACATCTGATCCATATATATATATATATATATATATATTGCCGTTGTTACAAATGAAATACCGGTATAGCTATCGATGTATCGGTGTCGCTAATGCAGTGTCGTTCTGTGTTAGCATTCATCTTAAAATAAGATTCACAATATTATAAATAGTAAACCGTAAACCGTAAAGTAGGTCCGTGGTTCCCAAAAGGTTGAAGTCGATTAAACGTTGATTGGATAATGCATGACATATCACAGCATCGGTTTGAATATGTTTAGTATATATAAACATTTATATTACTGAATATTACCACCGTTAATCCATACATGTGATATGATCACGTGATTGATAACAGGAATTTCTGTTTGCTTTCATAGGTATTCCAGTATAATGTATCCATTGCGTCCGAGAATGAATCGAAGCACCCTGACATGTTGTGTGTGCACTATTTGGGTGGTTTCCCTAACGGTTGCCATACCAACCGCCACGACCACGGTAACTACCACGATGTATGAAAGGAATGATGTGGGTGAAATCATCGGTAACTTCACCACATGCTGGGAATCCCATTGGACGAACCACACCATGATGTCATTTTACACAATTCTTTTATTCATTGTGGAGTTCATCATTCCTCTTGGCCTGATGATGTTTGTTTATTTCAGTATCGCAAAGAGATTGTGGTTTCGTAATGTCCCTGGAGGTCACATGACCCAACAGCAAGAAATGGTGGTTGAGAAGACAAAGCGACGAACCATTCGAATGTTGATAATAGTCGTGACGTTGTTTGCTGTCTGCTGGGCACCATTCCATGGTTACGCAATCAACAGAGATTTCATCATGCCATCCTTTCAGGGCGAGCGAACACTTCATTTCTTTACAACGTTTTACTTCGTAGAAGCTTTGGCTATGAGCAACAGCGTATTCAATACTATCATTTATATCGTCATAAACGCTAATTTTCGAATGGCAGCCATGCAGATGGTACTACCAAAGTCGTTATGGAAGAAAGATCCATCCCCTAATCCATATGTGAGGTACCATAAATATGCGAGCAGATCAAGAACGGGAGCTGTCAAAAATAACAACTACAATGGAAGCGTCATGACGTCATCAACATGCTTGGGGAAAGACAAAAGTCCGAAACATCAGCAAATATTGTAATCATCTTGATTAACGAACAGTTGCAATGCAGTCTCTTAATTGAACTCCCGTTGCTGGGTGTCAATGATACTTACTACATTGACTTATGCTACGTAACTTATGTTTTTTTTCTGAAAACAAAGCGAAGTAATTTAAACACTGAAATATCGTCCAAGCGTTAGAATCTGATCCCAGACAGCAAACCATGAAAATCTGGAGATGCAATAGCTCTGGTGGGATCATGTACACTTCATTCTCTGAGGAAAAATCATGAAGAACAGAGCACTACCTCTTAAAAGTGGTTGTTGACTATGCATATGCTAACAGATACGTAAGATTGACTATAGTATAGAATGTCTCCCTCTATTACAATCATGTAACTTGATTACATACAGAGATTTATAGAACATTATAAGTGATCCAGAGTAGTTATTAAATGGACAGCTTGTCTAGCAGTTTCTTTCAGTTATGGCTTTTTTACACATTATATTTGTATATTGGTACGCTTATATACTTTAGACTAAACCTTTGCCATGCGGGGCCACACACTGGAATAGTTTCATTCATAACCTTAGCCATGAAATTGATGTGCCACACAATCGAATAGGTTCGTTCATCAGGTTGGAAGCTATTGATAGAATTCTTTTCTAATCTGTAATTGTTGTTACACAAGCTGGGTAACAATAATCTTATAACAGCCTGAGAGTTATAAAATCATGTAAAATTTACTGATCATTTCTTGCTGTATCAATGTTATCAGAGCTCCCTGATGTATTTCACACTGGCAGTGTGACATAAATATTACCTACAATTTGCACATTATGATGGTTTTATTACTTTCTGTTGATTCCTAGCGACTGTACAAGTTGTGTCATCGTTTGCATCAATATATATTATTGAAGTAGAAAAAGGAGAAAAATATTCCAAAATGTAAGTATCTTGAGAACGTGTTTCATTTCGCGTATACAACAAATGTTTGTTAAAAGCAGAATAGAACAACTTACTGAGGGTCATAGAGCACCCCCCTACCCCTTCCCTTCCCGCCCCTCCCCGCCCCCTCCCCCGCCACGACAGAAACAGTTATACATTCCCAGTCCGTTTCCAACCGTGTTTCAACCGCGACTACCGGTTCCATAAATGGTACACCGAATTAAAGCACCATATGGTAGTTAACCGCCGACAATTTTATGAAACCCACCGAATGTTTCCCAACAAACAATTTCAATTTATTAAATTAAATTACAATTGACATCATGGGAAGGTTGATAACCAACTAGCACTTAGCATTCCATTCCGTGCCCTAATCGCCCACATATCGCTAACCTAACCCTAATCGCCCACACAGTTTTGTATTAGTATTAATTACATGTTAAATGCAAATTTTCAGATATCCCTTCAAGTTACTTTAGTTACAGAAGCCACATTTTTATGGGCTTGTTCTTGAAAGATACTAACTAGTCACGTTGACTAGCAATCTCTTTGAAATTGGTTTGCAGTTATAACGTTTACACAATCATTTTTTTCAAAATCAATACGTTTTAAGTGCATTTTTCCACCATGTTAGCGTGCTTTTACACTAGATACGGATCAGATCCCTGATGTTATCATACGATCATCTCTCCATGGGGTAAGCTTATGCATTGATCCGGACGCATTTACCCTGATCCTCCCCGGCTTTTTACCGGATGTTGGTAAAAAAAATCGGATTGGAAATGTGTCATGCGGGCAGCCGTGGATCGCGTAGTGCGTACGCTCCAAAACTTTCATTCTCATGGTAACATAGCCTTAGGGTCTCAATGCTACGCTATGTACGGTCCACACACACCCTGCTCAATCTACGTGTAGGAATTATCACATGCATGATACAGGACTGGAATTTCACGCGAGAATACTTGTGACGTAATGAGGTCCCTGGATATCTCGGGTCACTGTTGATGCGGGAGAGTTTACATTGCAAAATTGATCTCAACGTCCGGATCAGATCCTGGTCTCTGCCAGCATCAAAATAGGAGGGTCAGATCCAGATCTGAACTGCGGGTACACTACAGCCTTGATCTAGACGTCAGGATCAGATCCTGGTCTCTTCCAGCATTAAAATAGGAGGATCAGATCCAGATCTGAACTGCGGGTACACTACAGCCTTGATCTAGACGTCAGGATCAGATCCTGGTCTCTGCCAGCATCAAAATAGGAGGATCAGATCCAGATCTGAACTGCGGGTACACTACAGCCTTGATCTGGACGTCAGGATCCTGGTCTCTTCCAGCATTAAAATAGGAGGATCAGATCCAGATCTAAACTGCGGGTACACTACAGCCTTGATCTGGACGTCAGGATCAGATCCTGGTCTCTGCCAGTATCAAAGTAGGAGGATCAGATCCAGATCTGAACTGCGGTTACACTACAGCCTTGATCTGGACGTCAGGATCAGATCCTGACTTCGAGATCTGATCCGGACCTAGTGTAAAAGCACCCTTAGTATTGGTTTATCACTGCTATTAACAAAGAAAACAAATTGGGGCAGGTCATTTTTATTTATTCTACATTCCTGGAATGACCCTTAAACTAAACTTGGTGATGACGTCAGCTACTTATTTCAGGCTGAAATGTTAAGAAAAAATCTACTTCAAATGGAAACGTTATCGTACTGTCAAAATGTTCAGATCTCTGTGTAAATATAGAGGTGATTTTAAACAAAATGATCAGTTGCTCAGTTAAAATGTTAAATATTTGCAACAATACGAAAAATTCCCTAAAGCTAATAGGTGAGGAATTCAACATTGTGCCGCAAGGTGATTGCATGCGGCTATTTCTCAAATGGTCGTTAATTCAACTGAACTTTGAGAAATAATGATGAATACCGCCCTCATCAGAATGTCATCATTTCAACATTTTGCAACAAAATGATAAATCGCAGTAAACTCAAAAGAAAAAGATCTTTATAATTTGACAAGCAGCTGAGCGCTTCCATAACTATATGATTGATACGCGTTCGTTGTTTCAATAGATAATTACTCCGAAGTTAAAAGTAGTTCTGGTGCGTAACCTAGCGAGAGATTGAGGCCTAGTGGATGTTTGTCATAATAAATAACGCACCAATTTGGAATAAGAGGCCCGCGTCGGTTGTCTGTAGTCAAGTCATAACATACAAAAGTGATCCGCCTAAAGGTATCTTTTAACGTGTTTAATAGATTCTGAAATAAAAGGCCGACCAAAAGTTAACTTATATAGTGTGTGGTAAAAACTTTAAGCTATTCTGATAAGTTGTTTGAATAAATCCTGAAAAAAAGCTGGCTGAAATCTCTAAGCGCCACCGTTTCTGAGTGCCTGTATAGTGTGACTCCATATACCGAAGCAGAGTCCTCGAGTAGTTATTGAATGCCTGCTCCGTCGCTACACACAGTGTATAAGTGATACTTCAAAACTACAATGCTTGGAATGATGGCGTCTCCCGGCTCGATTAGAGTTTGAAAAAAAAAACTATCGTGTGGTCTATATGAATAGGAAGGAAAGCAAGTCTTGAATATATGAGCGATCCATCGAGCATGCGCCATGAAGTTTTCTCTTTTTCTGTGGAGGGGAAGGGGAGGGGAGGGGATTACTTGATGTAGAGTGTCGTTAACTTGGCACGATGTGGGCGCATCCTAGCTTCTATAGCAACAGAATATTGCAGTTTCTGATGAAGATCCCAGGGTTTGCGTACGCATATAGTATATCTATCGAACTATTAGCATTGTACATACCGTGAATCTTATAACATTGGCAATGCAGAAAACACTGTTAATCGATACCAAAAGCGGTTAAAATATGCATATTTATGTTTTGGTCATTTCTCTACATTAATTGGGGTTTCTGACGATCATAGAGAGGACAAGTGACCTTTGAACTCTTTAACGCCCTCTCGGCATGATAGACGCCTGCTTATACGGTATAGAGCGATCTAACTTGTGCATCTCTTCAATGAGTGTTGATGGTGTATTTTATTGTGCTGGTATATATCCTTCGGTCTTTCAATTTGAGCTAACTTCGTCAATATATGTTCATGTTGTGAATTAATCAATAATACAATACCTGTATTCTTTCATATTTTACATATTTTAATCAAACCATGTCACGGTGCATGCTTTTAATTCGTTAAATCAAACCAGAGCTATGCTATAGCGCCCGAGGCGTTAGGTTACGTACATGACTTTCGACTGAAACTGGAGCCGAGCTGCAATTTTCAGCTTATAATGCATCACAAGAGGATACCTTAAAGGGACGAGGAACAATGAAGTCTAACAAATATCAACATATACAAACCATCAGATAGCGTGTTACGTTGCTGAAATATAACATTGTTTTTTTTTGTATTCATTTAAATGTTTCGCTTTGCATTGTTTTCCTGTTTTTGCAATGAAGACCCCCACCCCACCTCCACTCCAGGATTGAAATTACAATTAAATGTTGATAAAGTTAAATAATCATAACTCGTATCAACATTAAACACTACCCGTAAAAATAAACTTAGTTTCCAAGCTTATAATATGTAGCTACCTCAAGTTGCTTGTAGCATGTGTACCTTATACAATGTATTCAACCAGTTATAGTGTACAAACTGCAACTGCATGTTTAGCATAAAAGTTACTTGCCACAATAGAAAACCAAATCGGTTTTTAAACTTTTCACACAGCACTTAACGCTCGGAATGTCAATTAGCCTCTATATAACTTTTCACACAGGTAAGCATTTAACGCTCGAAATGTCTATTCACCGCTGTATAACGTTTTACATAGCATTTGGTTCTCGAAATGTCTATTAGCCTCTATAATAACATTTCACATAGCATATTACGCTCGGAATGTCTGTTAGCCAGTATATTTAATGTTTGACGTAACATTTTACGATCGGAATGTCTATTAGCCTTTATACAATGTTTCACATAGCATATTACGCTCGAAATGTCTATTAGCCTTTATACAATGTTTCACATAGCATATTACGCTCGAAATGTCTATTAGCCTTTATACAATGTTTCACATAGCATATTACGTTCGAAATGTCTGTTAGCCAGTATATATAATGTTTGACGTAACATTTAACGATCGGAATGTCTATTAGCCTCTATACAATGTTTCACACAGCATTTTACGCTCGGAATGTCTATAGTATTAGCCTCTATACAATATTTCACTTAGCATATTACGCTCGAAATGTCTATTAGCCACATTTGTAACCACTTGGACAAAAAGGAAATTTTCAGATTTTAAGTATTTTAACATATGTGTTAATCTTCAATGTAATATCCTTTTGAAGATTCCATTCTAACCGAAAACCACCTTAGAAATGGTCAGTCTGCTCTTCATATATGTTGCCTGAATGCTACTCCGCTATGACGCAATAATCGTGACAAAAGTCTTCCCAATTCAATCCGTTCTAAAATTGTATCGAAGCACATCTTTTCATACACAGCCATTCTTATTTTGGTATAATTTTGCATTTTTAATCAATACTTTGAGTTAAACGAGCACATAATCGTTACGTTCACATATTGTAATGTGTCGTTGCGGAGAAACACCTATTGCAGAACGACTTTATCAACCGGATTAGTCGTGCATATATCAAGAACTATAGGGGGCGACATATTGATGGTTGAGTTCTATCAAAAGGCGCACGCTGTAGAAACGGATAAGTGAGTTTACATGCCATTATAGGCTATTTTCGTTCGAAGGTAATATAACAAAACGGATGAAAGTCTATACTTAAGTTGACCTTGATCTCCTTTACTTAGTTTGTGTATTTCTGTGTGTGTGTGCGTGTGTGTGCGCGTGTGTGTGTTGGGGGGGGGGGGGTCGCGTGTATGTGTGGGGTGCGTGTGTGGGTGTGTGATTATGTGTGTGAAGCATGCAAATTCATTGATATTACGCAAGAGCTTTCATCTATAGCCGTGAGTTTTCAAGAGTACCAACTAGAAGTTTGTAGATTTCATTTCGCCTATCACCATGCAGGTTATGATGAGGTCGAGCATTTACATACATTAGAAAACTTAATACCTCGGGTCATACGAAAACATGTGTGTCGGTTCTGTCCAAAACGTTGGAAAATTTGCAAATAGAGCGTTCATACATACCTCATGCCATCTCCTTACACCGTACCCCTGAGGGTTCGGAGATGGACTTCGACATCAATTTATTCCGAGTGGGGTTTTCAAGTGAGATACTCCCGTCAACAGAAGGCTGTGGGGAACGGCGTTCACTCCGTCCGTCATTCATATTGGTTAGGGGACATCCACGTTGATGACGATCTACTCAAGTTATGCAGCTCGTA
>JAIPMN010002324.1:8466-23314 GCA_020650975.1 Apostichopus californicus
TGTCTCTCCAGTGCTTGCTTGGACAATGTTGTAACCCTGGATGAGGTCTGTCTTCATACACAAACTGCTTTAATGTTAAGTATATCATGCATGAAATGGATTAGAGCAACTTCCTGTCCGTCTTCATATTTTCTCTTTGTGCCATTAACTTTAGAGAGTCAACTTTATATTAAACACTGATGGTTGAGGTCAGTTTCTTGTGTATCTGAAGTCAGTCAATAAACAGTTCAACAACATACATGTATCTATGTTAACTTATCACATCTTCATGTTATCTCATTGTATGATGTAACACAAAACAGTTTAACAACATACATGTATCTATGTAAACTTATCACATCTTCATATAATCTCATTGTATGATGTAACACAAAACAGTTTAACAACATACGTCCCTCATCATGTTAACATTTAGGTGTAATAAAGCTCATATGCTATTTTAATCAGCTGACTTGATGTCATTGTCAGAAAAGGCATGTCCTATATAGACAGTTAGTGTAACCATGCTGCACTGTATGTGTGTATGTATGTATGCATGGTATGTATGTATGTATGTACAACAGATTTAAAGACCTACCATATGGTAATTTTATGTTGTTACACTCTGCCTTACTGTACAGTTGTGCATATTAGCATTATGTAGTAACCTTATGAAGGGATTGGCTTCCCCACCCCCTAAAGCTAGTCACTCTTTGTTTATACTTTACAGGTATTATGTACAATCACCTCATATAGTGAACAAGCTACCAGCTGCTTTTCCCATCACAAGAAACACATTCCAGCTGATTGAAGAAGTCCTAAAGCATGTTCTGCAGTCCAAGGTCTCCATCAACTGAGCTACCTCAACCCCCCCCCCCACCCCACCATGCATCTCTAAGAACAGAGGAGCATTGTTTGTACCCATGGGTAATGGTATTCATGTACTAACATTCCAAAGGAGTGTCAGTTTTGAAACGGTTCTTCTTCAAAGGTGGTGATGGTTACCCCCACCTCCATGGTCAATCATGGGAGAAATGTAATTGCTGGGATTTGTTTCAAAAGTATTAGTAAGAACAGGCAATTTATTATGTGGGAGAATTCACTGTCGCAAAATCCATTGAACTAAATCTAAGCATTCAAGCTCTGTATACGAAATACTAGCACAGAGGATCCTTCGTCAGTAACTGGACCATATTGTTCAAAGTTTATAGCCTCAATTTCTGGGAGAAAACAGGAAAAACAAAAAATCAGTGCCTTTTGTATATTTTCATTATTAAATGTTTAATGCACATAATTGATAGCAGAATTTGCATATGATGCTACCTATGTATATTGTTATTGCTTTGGTCTAAACGAGTATCAAGCAAGGAAGAACACGCTCCACCGACTTTATTACGCCTTCTTAGCCTGGTATTTTTTGTAAGTACGTGTCTTTCATAGGCTGTATTTTTTGTTTCTTCCATTCTATGCTCCTCTTTATCTTCACCATTAAGCAAAGATATAGAATGTACATGCAACATGGGGACTGTTGCATAAAGAGATGTCATTTCTTTAACCCTAAATAATCGTAATTTCTATCGATCTGGATGTGCACTTTACCGATGTCTTTCAATGCTTCATTTCTGGTTACATCCTGCTGTGTCATCCTTTTTTTTATTGTAACAATAAAAACGTTTTCCATTTTAAGGTTATCTGTTGTTTTTTATTCCAGCACATTGCAATTGTAGTACAATTGTAGTAAGGCGATAGGTAGGTAGCATGTGATAGACAGATAGATAGAATGCAATCAGTAGATAGATAGAATGCAATAGATAGAATGTGATAGGTAGATAGATAGAATGCGCATGTATCTAACCATAGATAGAAAGCGATAGATAGGTAGATAGAATGCGATAGATAGATAGAATGCGATAGGTAGGTAGATAGAATGCGATAGGTAGAATGTGATAGGTAGAATGTGATAGGATAGAATGCGATTGGTAGAAAGCGATACATAGAATGCGCATGTATCTAACGATAGATAGGTCTTCTAGGTAGGTAAATAGAATGTGATAGATAGATAGAATGCGATAGGTAGGTGGATAGAATGCTATAGGTAGGTGGATAGAATGCGATATATAGAATGCGCATGTATCTAACCATAGATAGGTCTTCTAGGTAGGTAGATAGAATGCTATAGGTAGGTGGATAGAATGCAATAGATAGAATGTGATAGGATAGAATGCGCAAGTATCTAACCATAGATAGGTCTTCTAGGTAGGTAGATAGATAGAATGCGATAGATAGAATGTGATAGGTAGGTGGATAGAATGGGATAGAATGCGATAGATAGAATGCGATAGGATAAATGCGCAAGTATCTAACCATAGATAGAATGCGATAGATAGGTAGATGAGCCTTTTGTCTATCTAACCATAGATAGAATGTGATGGATAGATAGCCATAGATAGATAGAATGCGATAGAATGTGATAGATAGATGGCCATAGCAATAGATAGATAGATAGATAGCGATAGATAGATAGATAGAATGCATTAGATAGATTGGTGATTCCGTTATTTGATGCCAATGTGGCATTTCCTTGCAATTTGAGCCCATATAGACACTATTTCATTTGCTATAAAAGCATTGTCTTTTTGAGTGATTAATCAGTACTGCAAAAAGTTAGAAGTTTGGTAAACTGAGAAATTAGACTTCAATAATCAAGAAAATGCCACAGTGGCAACAAATTTGATAAATGTCCAATTTTGAAGGAATTCAACTTTTATTTCTTAAAAGAGGTCAAATTACAACAAACCTCAAAATTTTATGTGGAATGCCCCAGATAGATACCCTCATAAACCTAAAGTTATTACTTTTTAAAAATAGTATTACTTTTTAAGAAAGTATGAAAATAGTATTTTTTAATTTTTTTAAAATAGTAGTACATTTTAAAAAAACGAATGCATATTTTGTTTCAGCGTGGTTTAACGCACACTCGAAACTTAACTGGACGAGCTAAAATGCCTACTTCTGGTTCCAGGCAAGGAATTGGGTCTTCCTCAGGCAGTGAGACTCTAAATCTCTGCATGATATTAGTGTAGAACAGGAACAGTTCCATCTTGGCCAAATGTTCACCAATGCAGGAACGACGACCTGAAAGACATAAATAAGGCTTATAATCGTGAACAACACCGTAAACAACACCGAATGACTTCAGCAACTCGCCCTCTCCATTTATCATTCAAATACACAATTTCATGAGTTTCAATCCAACATCTGAGAACCGGATTTAAAGTTATCTTACCTAACCCGAAGGGTATAAATTCTTCACGTCTGACGGTCGTCTTTCCGTCCTCGCTTAGGAAGTGGGTCGGATCGAACTGGTCAGGGTTCTTCCATACTTTCGGATCGTGTAATAGTCCCCATAAGTTGAAAAAAATTTGAGAGCCCTGAAAAATAATAAAAAAAACAACAGATGATACAAATGAGTCCTATCTAGCAGTATAGAAATAGAAAACCATATAAACACGTTACCATACATCAGTGCTAGTGCTAGTGCTAGGTTGAGTGTATGAAGGTGGTTCCCGTGGAGGTCCTGGCTTCCAGGTCTGCGAGGTCATCCAGGAGAAATCCAATCTAAACTGGTCTTGCAAATTGTAAAAGGATCCCAAAATGGGCCAACACTGTGAACTGAATTGCCAACGAAGGCTTAAAATTATAAATCCTTTGGTTTCTCCTGCATGCACATGTGGCTGCCTATACTGTCGTAAAATTGTGTCCTTCTTTCTTCAGGGCCAATGTGTTCAACCATGGTACCGTACACATTGACCTCTACATGACCTTAACTTCCTGCAAATCCTCAAGAATCAAGATCATTAATATTCATAATATGATTCACCACTCAAGAAGTCAAACTTAGCAGCACAACTTTAAAACACACATCCGAACATTTCCAATACCTTGGGGATGTTGTAGCCAGCGAGTTGAGTGTCTTGAAATACTCCGTGTGGAGGAGCAATCACAGCTACTGGTCGAAACCTCTGTACTTCCATCAAGACAGCATCTGTGAACGGCATATTGGCACGATCCTCACAACATGGTTGCCTGTCAGGTCCGATTACCCTGTCAATCTCTTCCTGTACCTAGTGAACATAAATGCAAAACATCTTTAACGTTTTGATCGTTCAAACTTTGTGTGCAGGGATGTGGAGCGATAGATGAGACTTGCCACATTGCATTCAGTGTTTACATGGTTGACGATCACTCTCATACTTCCTACTTTAAAGGTCAGACACGTTAGTCAAACAAATCACTTATAATCACAGATGAAAATATAGAGAATGGACAGCAGGACACGAACATTTTGTGTTTGTATCACCAGACCGGACCACAAGCTAGTATAGATGAGAACCAGTTAATTACATACAATTGAGTCCTACTGAAAATTGTTTCAAGTTATGAATACTTTGAGATGTTATAAAGAATGTGCACACAATTAAGACAGAAATGGAATCCTTGTTCTGGTATAGATGTGTTCACATCTTAGAACTACAAAGGAGGTACCTCCTTTGCCTTTCCTTTATCCCCCCACCCCTCACCCCACCACAAATTTCAGGGGCATACCAATCAAACTTACCAAAGAAATCCACACTGAAATTTGGTAAGGTACCAAAAACATTGTATCATCCAACAGATGCATCCTAAACTGTACTGAGCCACCCCCTCATGGCAAATTAGAACCCCCTATATTCCCTCATTTATTACATTAATGTTATCACATGGACATGCACATAGCGATAGATACTTACTTTATCCTGTACTTCAGTATTCAATGCAGTAAGAAGGATGCCATACAGAAGGGTGTTTGTGGTGGTGTCGGTTCCTCCTCCAAAGATTTCCATAATAGCTCTCCAGGCTTGCTCTGGTTTGAAGATCACTTCTTCTCCACTCTCCTGCTGCCTCTTGATCTCCAACAAGTACATATCGATAATGTCGCGCACGTCGCCCTCATCCAAAGAGTCCTGGTGCTCCTTGATCTCTTTGCCAACGTATGATATCATGTACTGAATCGTCTGGGTTAGTTGACGGTACAGTGGTGTACGGACCAAGAAGGGAAAAGTGTTGGCAACGCCGGTCAGTGAGGCTGTACCGAAGAGGTAACGGAATTTTTCGATGATGGTCTTGAAACTTTCGTCGGTGTAGTCGAATCTTCTGCCAAAGTTGATGTTGCAGATGACGTTGGCGATGATCAGGGTGGTGTAATCCGAGGGATCAAATGGTCCCTCTATTCCTGTCATGACGTCCATCAGACAACGTGCCTCTTCGTTGATCTTGTACTCCAGACTCTTCTTCCCTACGCCAAAGTTTCGCAGAGCTTGCATGATAAACTTTCGTCGTTCTTTCCAAACTGGTCCATTCTGAAAGAATAGGCTACCTGTTATGAATGAGAGGACAAGATATCATCAGATTTCAAAGGCGGGCAGGTTGATATTGCTATGGACTAAAATCATTTTTACTATGATTGCAAAGCAGGTCTTATACCAACAAACTTGACTTTAGCTAGATAGTTAATTGAGAATCATGCATTGCTGTATTCACCACTGATCCATCAACAACATCCAACTAAAATCCTGTAATGCAAAGTGATCAACCACGACAAGTGAGGAATGACAAATAGTTATGTTTAGCTTAGTATCAGTATGAAGGAAGGGATGTAGTGGTGGTCTCTATCAAGGAAGGATGAACAATCCTTAAAAGAATTCTAGATTTAATTTGTCATAGCATAAGAAAAATGATAAGGTTGAGTGCTAGTAGTACAGTTCCTAGTTTCCATTTAACGGTAAATTGATGGTGAAGTCATCTCCTCAGTGCAGGCCACAATATTTAATGTTTAATCCACTGTTTTATAAATTCAAGTAACAAACAAAGGAGGCAGAGTTAAAGGGACTTTCGAAGTTACCGAAAACCACATCAATAATGGTCTTCAGTTTGTCAACTGCTTGCGCTACGACTTTTGCCCAACTTCCACAATATATGTTATTATGCAATCCTAAGACCTCAGGATAAATCTTCTGCCGAGTGCACAGTATTGCGATCATCGTAGGTACGAGAAATGTATCTTGTCCTTAAATACTCCCTGGTCTAATATATAATGACATTCCAAACCAAGTCATAACATCATGAGTCCAATGTGTAATGTAAAATGCTGCTAAAGTGCGGACAGATGTTAAACAGGTCTATTCTCAATTTATAATTAAAACTAATTAAGAAATACAACTTGGACTGTAAGCAATGTTTTTAACAGTCTACAACATATATTAAAAGTCATTAATTTGATTTTCAAGATATATTCACATTTAAAAAATTTCAAAATCTCTGGAATGCTCTGTTAAAGCAGCATTTTGCGTTCGGTCGCTGTTATCTACTTTTTTTTCCCTGCCAACAACGTTAATTGGCGAGTAATTAAGGATATTTGCAGATCATGAGAAAAGTGTCCACGACAAATTCTACATTTAAAATTAATCGCATACAGTTCCCCCAAACCCACTTGTTTGAATTCAACCAATCAGAGATGCATGTTTAGTTATGAGCCATTGCTAAAAATAGATTCAAGACTTTGCGTTGGTACAACCAGGGAGTTGTTATGGAACTCCCTGGTACAACTGTCATATAGACTGTGCACAAATCAAGCATGGCGTTGTATTACGTATTGGTCAATGACGTTCGTAGTGTTTAAATATTCATATTATGGGCGAGGTTTATTGGGATCCCAACGGAAAATATCTTGGAGGAAAACAAAGTTGAAAGTTGCAAATTTTTCGACTTTTATGCCACCATTAATTTTGAAGCAAGATTTAAATAGATAAGCTAGTTATGTATATCGTTATGGCATAGTGGAGTCAGTGAGGTTGAGAAAAATCATAGAAAAGGATGCAAAATGCTGCTTTAAAGCCAAGATAATGACTCTTGAACTCCTCAGTGCAGTTTAAGGTTAACCTGTCCTTTTATATAAAAGGAAACTTTTTGTAATATAAATTATGCACGATGCTGCAAATATTATATGGCCTCGCCATTGTGCAACAGATAAAGCAGCCAACCAGGAGCCAAATACATGCACAAATCTAGTATCCATATAGCACAGTATATTCAGTGTAGAAACCTGTCATATGATACATATATTTAATAGCAGCAGTATTACTTCCATTGTCCTTCAAAGTGACCCCAAGTGGATGGAATGCAGTGACCTTGACCAAGGTATTGCCTGGACAATCAATATTCTGTAGAGAATACAGTGCAACTACTGCAGGGACAGCTCAAACAGTTAGAATAACAACTCCAAGGGTAATACCCTTGGTTCAGCTTTTAGAAAACACATATCAAACTGTGTAACCAGGGGCCATAACAACTCCCTGGTGTAACTAGTGGGGCAGTAACCACATAGCTATAAATTTAGTGAGCTGTAAAACACATATCTAAAATGATGGGAACACTTAGCATTTGCTGTGAATGATATTACTTCAAAGTCACTCCTGATCTATAATAAATAAGCAATTGAATGAAAGTCTATGGATGACTTTAGGCACAAACTAAATTTTAATATGTCGTAGACTGTTAACACTAGATATCAGTACAGATTGCAAGTATTTCTAAGCCTTTTTTTATTTTTGAAAAATGACCAATTAAACGCATCAACTGAAGAGACTGGACTACTGTACATTGTCTAACACAGATGTACTGTAACACAATTTAATTCAATGTGGAAAACAAGAATGTTGAATGGCTTCAAATGAAATGTTTATACTGCGTCACAAATTTGTCCCGAACAACTGGTGTTGAATGTTATCCAAGGGTGCGCTGTTGTCTGATGTTTTAAAGGCATTGATGACTCGCCCCAAACCGCGTGCGGCATCTGAAAAAGTTTACTTTCTGTTGCTTGCAAGTGACGTTTTGTTTGTGTCGCTACAAAATTCAGACAGTAATGAAACGTGATACCTTGTTACCTTTAGCTGGACCTGAGATGTCCATCGCTGTATCGTTTATACACTGTGCTGTGTGTATTGACCGCAGCTGTATGTACTGACTGTACACTAGTGTCTAATTACTGACGGTAGCAAGCTGTGTGTGTATTTTCTGGGATCGATGGTGGTGTCTAACACTTCTGTTACACCTCATTCGAAACTAGGTCAGATTACCGGCATTAGACGTTTCTTTTTGCGCGAGTCTTCACACCCTTTAAATGAGTTAGTAGAATTTAAATAACAATGGATGACCTGAACCATATAGGCCTGCACTGAAAAGCCAATGTCATCACAGCTTGAGGAATCCTGAGATTTACCATATATCCTAAAAACCTGGAATACTGTAGCTATAGAATCAGCGCTGAATTTTTTGTGTCAATTTGTTATGGACTACAAAATTGTCAAGACTAAGATTCTGCCTAGAATATTGGTCTTAAAAAAATATAGAACTAAACACTTTGTTATACTATGGCAATGCATGCAACTAGTAAGTGGGTCTTTCCCATCAAGACAAGTAGAGCTACATGAAATACTGAGCTGATGAATGTTCTGTGAATTTTCACAGGGCAATGGGTGAAAACCTAGAAGTCAAAATTCAAAACTACAAACAATGCTAGAGAGAGGAATGTGTGATGAAAAACCACATCCAGTAGGGAATGATCAAAACACAAAATATATGGCAATGAGGTGCCCAAAACCTGGATTTTCTGAGATCTGTTTCTGGAACATACTGATGACATATCTAGATCAGCCATATGATTGGTCAATGGGAACTGAATACTAATCTACAAGCACAGAGAGAGTTTTGTGTAAACACTAGCTAGAGGGAGCAGAACAGGAGATGCACACTAATTAATGAACCAAAGGGTCATGATTGGTTATTAGTGGACAGGAATCCTAAAACCTTGAAGTAAGCAGTTAAGCAGATAAGACCTTCAAAGCTCTTATGATGGGGTATATTGCACAAATACCAGGTTATGCAGAGAGGCTATAAGTATGCTAATTAAGTACTACTCAGGGTGCAACCACCATTTTGGTACTGGGGGGGGGGGATGTCTGAGGGAAAGGATGGTCCCTCCTTTCGAGAAATGTTGGTAGGAGGTTGCTTAGATGGTGCTTTAACTTTTGCAACTTGTAAAAAACGAATATATCGGTTGTACCGTATATATGTATACATTTCACATTGTACTGTATAACAGAGAAGTATTCTGTCTGCCAGTGGGAAGGGCAGTGACCCCCCTGATTTAATTCTGTTGGGGGATATAAGAACCCCCCCGCAAAATATTTGGTTGCACCCTGATGCTATTGATGAAAGCCTTTCTTACTGTGGGAGAGCTATTTATGATTAACCATTTCAATAAAGGAACAATTTAATTCAAATGCTCATTTACCTTCACTGCCAATGGTCCAAGCTAAAAAGGGAGGCAGAAACCGATCAGAGAAATTGTCAGCTTGCTTGGTGGCAGTCTCTTTAATCAAATTGATATCTGTGAGGAGAATGATCCTTGAACGACCCAGGTATACAGTACAGATGCCTCCATACTTCTGGAACATCCTGTGAAACACCTACGAATTGAGGAGAAGGAATATGATATTAAATCTGCAACTGAGCATGTCACACCAATGCTTTGTCATAGTATACATTTGTAAATTGGAGGGGGGGGGGTCACCTCAAAATGAGACAAACAAACATTCTGGTGGCACAGAATGAAGGTAATAACTGTGGTAATGAAAGTAGAGCTGGAGGCACCTGTGTGTGGCCGCAGGATGTAGCAGTATTCCTGATGCCAAATTTTGACATTCTCAAGTTTAAGAATATCACCATACTTGTAAGGCTATGTGAAAAATCGAAAACCATTTTTACTGTTTACGTGCTGCATGAACAAATTAATTATGGGTAAAAAATATGCACTGGGCGCTAAAGCTGTTGCTACTTTGTAGACCATGCTGGACCAGGCTGACAGAATATTCTATGTATTATATACTCAGTAACAAGGAGGAAGGAGAGAGAGGAAGGGAAAGAGAGAAAGAGAAAAGGAGAAAGAAATAGAGGGATTGCCTCCCGCGATTCTGGTTACGTCTGGATTGAACATGACCAAACGGACGGGCAAAGGAAAAGACAAGGCTCCAATATGAAAAAAATGCCGAAGAGAAAGTTCGTGCGGCCGGAGGGGAGAAGAAAGACCAGTGGGTCGCACAGCGCTACCTTCGCTTCTTGAGATATCGTGTTTACAAGCTGGGCGCCACAAACGCACTCATGCACACACGCATACATACACACACATGCCATCATGAATGCATAGGTTACGATTATCATCGAAACTAATACATTTTTGTTGCATTCTTCTCTTGTGTCTTTGCCTTTCCGATGGTCAAACTGTCCTGACAATATAAATTACAGTTAGTCTCCATAATACAATGGAAGGCCTTTAGACAAATTGGCATAGGAGCATTTGTTCACACACACCTGTGACACAGTCTCATTGTTTTCAGTTGAGCCTGTGCATCGATACATGTTAACAATCTGGTTTGACCTTCCAAGTCCTTCTGTTAGCTTGCTACTGTACAGGTACTGGGGTTATTTTGGTAAAACCCTAATTGCTCTGCAAGTTAATTATCCACTGTGCAAATAAAATATTTGCTGATCGTGTACCTTACCTGAAAGTTCTTCTTCCCGGCTAAAAGATGAAGACTGCCAATGATTGGTAGTGGCATTGGTCCCGGAGGGAGGTTCTTGGGTCCTCTCATATACCAGATAGCAGTCATGAAAGCAATGCCAAACAGCAAACTGGTCTGCATGTTGGCTAAAAGATATGACGAAATCATGCCTGCTGCCATCGTGAAGATCGACTGCAAGGTAACCAAATAGAGAGAACAACATTGTAATTTATAGTGAAGTTTTTAGCAGTTCTACATACTTATTGAAATACCAGAATAATCACAAACAGATAAGAACATTTTGATATTTTGATGGATGATTGGTTCTGCCAAGCTATTTATTCAAATGTAGTTGCCAACGTTTGGTACACTGGTGCACCACCTCTCCTCCTCCCCCACCCCCAAATAAAATTTACCATGTGAAAACTTGTTGGAAGAAAGATAAGTACAGTACTGTACGACTCTTTGACATCTGACTACAATATATTTACATCTAGTGGTCTACCTAAAAGATTCAGCTGATTTAATACTGATACAAGTTCTGGAAGTGATGAAAACCACAAAGCTTCAAGGAGCTTGGAACCACGATATGGCCACTGACATGGCATTGTTATCTAGGCTTGCAATACCAGCATTTTGTGCCCCCCCCCCACCCTCCTCCCATTTTGTTGTGCCTCCTATTTCCAAGTGATTGGCAACGCCACTACTGTAGGTAGAATGGTACTCTTACTTCACTTTTTTACATCACACTGGTGTTTACTTTTACGCTTACCAATGTTATGACATACGGCACACTATGTGTTCTTCAGAGAACCTTCATTATGAAATACAGTAGCAGCCAAATTCACCTTTTTGGTGTTTACACAAAAGAAATGCAGATTCAAGAACTTCTGTTTTCACTGTTTTAATACAAAAATACAATTTTTACAAAACGTTGATCATATTCACGACATCCAACAATACACTACGTACTGTAACTACAACTGTGGACACTAGATGGTTAAGAAGCACCCATTCATTGTATCCTATGACAATAATTCACAATGTGTAAATTGCGTTTGCCAGCTGTTCAAATTTTGCACAGGTCAACAACAATCCATGGCTGTATCAGGATCCAGGCTTCACAACTAATAATAGCTTTTAGGCATTGACATCCAGGATGCATAATATTGACGATTTAATAATTAGTGGTTAACCATCTCTAGGTGAGCTAACCACTTCTAGCTAGCAGTATCACAACAGTTGATACCACACATGAAACCTGTAACAACTGATGTATGGTATGGGTTTTTGCCAGAACTACTATGCATTTCTAATGAATTGAATCAATATGTAAGCCCTCCTCAAAGATATAAAATGAAATTTTACTTGTGGTATGAGAGTATTAGCTTAGCTTCCCAAACTGCAATGTAGCTTTTAAGAGGTGATGATGTAAGTTTTGCCAGGAAACTTAGGGGCATGATAGTTATAGGCTATTGGCCCACTTGTACATATATGTGGACAGAACTTTCCCTGTATATGGAGTAGTGCTGATAGTCGTAATCGATTAATCGCCAGTAGTCGCGATAACACTTTGAAAGTTTGATTAATCGCGCTCACAACCCAAGTTGCGATTACTCGACTACAAGCTAGCACTACACATAATTTGCTTTTGAAAAATAGACTAAACTTTCAAAAACAACACTAAAGCAGTTTTTCAGCTAATATCATAAAAGTATTCAGGTTCTCACAGTGTTACACTATTACACTGTGCTGTGTTAAAAATCAGCAAGCACCTGCTCCGGATAGATTCATGCGTTTGCTTGTCAGTGATATGCTTGTTCTGCAATGCAAAATTTTGTTAATTCATAACTTATTAATCTTTTAAGATTGCCAAAGTATTTATCATTTCTTCAAACATGTTTACAATTACTTCATTACTGGCCTGGTTCACATTTATCGGATGTCTGATCAAGTGCGTTGATTGCGGTGTAGTTTAAGTGCAATGTGCAAAATATGTGCCTGCTATCACGCTAGGCTAGAGCCTAGCCGTCCTTCTACAGAAAACTCTTGCATACTGATCATCAAACTGCTACAAGTGTAACATCTATTCATTATTTGCATGTTTGCTTTTATTAGTGCTAGAAGTTGTAGTAGTCTCATAGATTCATTCGAAAGTTTTTGATTTACTATGAAGGAATTTATGAAACGTTGCAGATTGAAAATTGTTTACAGTTTTTGTTTGGTAGATGTTTTAACATGATTTAGACACCACACGTTAAGACACGAAAGAACAAATAAAGACAGTGCACCATGGAGAAAGATTTGTTTTGATTGTTACTGCAATGTAAAAATGACAGTGGTGACGTCATAACTGTAACCCAGTAATCGCGAGAAGAGCTATGCGATTAATCGATTAAAAAAGAGAGAGTCGACTATCAGCACTAATATGAAGGGAGGAATTTTGAGGGCTTCTCAGTGCTTTGACAATGAGTTAGACTAAGTAGCATGTGCAAAGGGAGGGCCGGGTAGGGGCCATTGCCCCCATCACATACCATTCAATGGTTCGATAGGTTTTTTTTGAGGGGGGGGGGGAGGAATTCAGCTGGGGGATATTTAGACCACTACTATGTGTTTACATTTCCACATTAGCTGGCGGCCTGTGGACCAAATCCAGCCCACTAGTTCAATTGAGCCTATGGACAAACGTTGTCCAAAATTTTCCACTAACAGTGTTTGAGGACCCTTAAGGAATATAGGCCTGAGTACCCTATCCTATTAGCCAACTTACACATTGCTCCATCTCTAGGCCTAGCTATTTAAGAGTAATGTTTTGAAAAGGCCTACTGGATCGATGACACTGAAAATGCTGTTTCTTACTCTTAGTAGTAGGCCTATTTACTGTTTCTTGGTGATAATATGTACATATATTCCTTAGAAAATGGTGCCAATAAATTCAACTTACTTACTGAAGTAGAAATTAGAATACACCTACTCAAGCCCATGTAGCCAGGCCAGCTCTAAACTAAATTCAACTAAATCATACTGGTAATGCTGACCACCTAGTTGGAGTAACTATTAGCCTGTATAACTATAATAAGTATAAGGGTACAAATTAGGAACAGCAGTGTGGTTAGGACATGGGTGAATGGAGTTTAAAAGGTTATGAATTGTTAGTCAAATGAAGTGAGGGTCAGTAGAATGCCTGGACTAGAGTGAAAGAATGGAATGTAATGAGATCGATATAATGGGTAATTAGTAACAGAACCTATAATGCTACTGTTAGCCTTGAATTCTGGGTCTCTGTATATATAGTGTTGTGGCTTCGGCTACCACATGCATTACGTGCAGAAGGCTAATCTAGTCCTAGGACCTAAGTGGCAAGTTCAGTGTCATTGACACAATGACAGCTAGTTTGATACCAGTTGTACAATGAAATAGGTGTATCGCAAATGGGCCTAGTTAAGTAACTGACAATTTTGTTAACGGAATAACTACCTTTCAGCTTGACAGCATCTACGTAAGTCTCAAAATGTTGCGAACAGCTTTCTTCCAGCTCCCTAATTTCAGACAATAAGAAAAGAGGGCACCTTATGGTACATTGGCTCTCAAGATTAGAAGTTTGCTATGAGATGCGCATGCAGTTAGCTACCTGTAGTCTGGTACTGTTCCGAAACAGTAAGAAGTTCATATTCAACTGCCCGCATGCGCAGTGTGTACTATTGGCGCTATTAACAAAACAAGGGGTCTATTACTAGATTCCGCACATCCTAATGATTGGACGGGATGCAGGAGGGGAAAAGGGTCGTGAATGCGGCCGGGCGGCGAATATTTTTTTCCCAAACTGAACTGACACTGAAATTATTTCCTCGATTCTGATTGGCTCTCAGCGAGCACGTGATATACTTTAGTATTCAACATGAATCCCTCGATAATCTGTCGATATCAGTATGATCAACACGAACAAATTCAAGATATTCACATTAGCAACTTTCCAGAACTTTTGGTAGGTTTATATATGAACGAAAGTATATAGTGTTCTTAACACAATGAAGCAACTATTCCCAACTACTGCGCCCATTATAGGCAGTCCTCGATCGTTTGTTTACTCGCTTGACTCCGTTCTACACAACACATGTAATGTAGCCTATTGTACTGTGTATAGCATACAACACAATAAAACACAGTGCATTTGTAATTGTATACATGTAGCCGATGTACATTATGTACGA
>JAIPMN010002325.1:0-17599 GCA_020650975.1 Apostichopus californicus
GGGGGGGGGGGGATGATTACATAGGGCATCCCCCTGACCAAATATTGGGGGGATACATCCCCCCATCCCCCCGGGATCGACGCCTATGTCTGAGCCTGTCACGGCGCTCACTTTGTAGGTACCTACAATATGACTGTACTCCCTGGTGTGATGTCCACCCAAAAAATAAGGCCATGGACAACCGACAAGTTCTTCATACAAGCACTCCGCGCGCACTATAATACTGCGTATATTTGCAGGCAAATGCAGTTCTAGTTATTTAAGGGCCTTGCTAACATTTTGATCACATATCAAAATCATTTAGAGCTGTACTTTTTTATGCATTTCTTCAGTCTGTCCAATATTCATCAGTTGCAATTTTTATGCTGTCTGTCACCTTATTATTTTTTGTTGGTGTAGTGTAATAGTACCTAGTGCCACAATGTTGTTATGTGGCAAAAGTCAACTCGAAGTACACTTATAATACTTCCAGCAAGTCATGCGATGCCTCCATACCGGGTAATGAATGCTACACGTCTGTCATGTAAAATAAAGAGGAAGGTAATACGTCATGCGCTCAAAGGTCAAGTACCATTGTTGTACAGTCAACAACCACCAGAGATGCGGTTTTCAGAAAAAGGAACAATGGGGTAATACCTCCGGAGAGCCTATTATCTATGTAGGTGTAGAAAAAAAAACTTAAAAATAAACTTCCCAAATGTAACCAGTCATTTGATGAGAAAAAAAACTTATCTTCTTTTTTAGCATTGATTTTTAACTTTAGTATTTACGAATGCATGTGGAGGTACAAATAATATATATTAGTTTGTTAGGGGTACAAGAATATCTACGCACATAATGGACGCGTCCAATAGAGTATTTCGAAACATCTCTACCAGCTGATTTTAATTCAGGTTTAAAATACCACTGCCTGTTGTCAACTATTCCATCTCACATGCAGATAGGAATTTATACGCTTAATTCGGATAACCAAGACCAGAGAGTTACAGAAGTCTTCTGTATAAGGATACGTTCTTGAGAAGAATACACCTATATCGTGAGTAAGAAACCCTCCCCTTTTCTTAGATTTGTGTATTGGAGGAATGACGCTAATGCTGCATTTACTATAATCTCTCAATCGCCCATTGAAGTTCGTTTAGTAAAGGTTACATGCTGGACTGTCTCTCATGCTGGACTATATATATATACTGTATATGTACTAAAAAGACTTGAGTTCACTTTAGAACTTTCTTTGTGGTGGGGAGGTAAAGCGGAGGGAGGAAGGGTGTGGTCAATGGTAAGGATACTTCCACAGGTCAAGTAATGCATAAATGTACGAACCATTTTGATAGTAGAAAAGTAGAGTGATTTAAATCCCTTGTAATGCAACTTGCAAGAAAACTCATCAAAGAGATTGTAAGGTAAAGATGTTAGTGATTATATCCCATTTTGTGTTGTGTAACTTCAACCAAATTTTCAATCTCTTTAATCTCTTGTCTCCCTTTTTCTGGTGGAGAGGGGGAGTGGGGGGGGGTGGGTTATGCGATTGGAGGTGGAAATACTAATATTTAGAACTGGAAAATATAACAAATTTCCAAATGTACCTGTCTCCATGCCCTAAGTGCATCCAGAGTCTTGCATTCATATCATAAAGGTCTTGTGACTACGCATTAGTTGTACATAGTGTTTAATTTTAATTTTGTTGAACTGTTTATACGACTATGTATCATTGCCAGTAATCAAGTTTCGTTTCTATTTTCTGTACCTTTTGTTGTTATGTAACTTTTCTTTAACATTAACAAAGAGAGATGCTTGTAGGATTATACGATGTAGGAAAATGTTGAGGAAATGGAAAGCAAACATGTGCATCTGTGGTGTTATTTTTTTTTATGGGGAAGAGGTACAATAGGTCTCTGTATGTTTCTCTGTATATGATTTTACCTGGCTGCCACATCCTTCGGCTTTGAGGGGCAGTTGTGTGTGGCAGATAGAAATACTTTACTAATTAAACTTCATTAGCATTTGAAAATTCTGCTGGCATCTAATTCCTTTCTTGAAACCAATCAGTGTCTTGGCTAGCACTTATTCTTCTGGTATAGTAATATAAATATTGCTTTCTGACTTCCAAGTGTGTTTGCACTGGGTCTAATGTTCAACTTTTGTCCTCTGGTGCTTTTCTTGTGAAAACAATTTTGGAGTACTTCTCTGGCTCTATATGTCGATGTTACCATGCATGATATTATATGCAGTACTTAGGCCCTGCCTCATTTGGCATTGTTCCAGTGTTTTCAAAAGTAAGACACTTAATCTTTGTTTAAATTCCATATGTTTTATTCCCTGCAAAAGCTTTTTCATGATCATAATAAGAAACATTTATATTATCGCTTTACATAACGAATATATCAAAGTGCTTTACAAAGAATGCAGAGAAAAACCACTACTAATTAAAGTACTTACCAAAGAGGTAGGTTTTGAGATGAGACTTGAAAGTTTGAAAATTATCAAGACTGTGGTAAAGGTATTCCAACGTGGTGTGCAAACATAGAATGCCCTATCGTCGTAGAACTCGGTATTTCCGATAGGTTGGTGGAGACTATATGTATTTGAGCAAATCCAATGTCAGTAAATCTGCCAGATAAGCCGGTGCCATGTCATGTAAGATTTGAAATGTAAGACTTATAATTTTGAATGCATGTTTTGACTCCCAAGTTTAACAAGATTGATGTCTTTTCTTAGATATGCATGCATTCCTTGCTGGGAAACAATCATCTTTGTGAGGTCTTATCAGTGATTTATATAGGTTTATGACAGTTTTAGTATCATGTTGCTGAAGTTTTGCCAATAATGCCTATAACTTTATTGTCCTTCTTTACTTGCTTTGGCACATTGTTTACATGTCTTTTTTTTTTTGTGAAGAATAACCCCCCAGATCTTTCCCTTCTTCCTGATTTGTATTATTCTTCCACTGAGGTTATACTCAGCTAATTTTGGGTTATTATATCCAAACTGAAGCACTATAGCACATTTGAAAAATGCTATGCAAAATTGCTATACAAGTGCAAAGATGCAGAGCTCCCAACTGAACCGCATTTCGCGGGTTGGACCCGCATTCTAACACCCAAACCCGCTGACCCGCACATTGACAAGCGTCCGAAAAACCTGCATTGTAATTGTCAAGTATACATAAAAAAAATTGCATCAAAGTTTGACTTAGCAACCATCATTTCTTTAGCATTTAGCATAATAGAGTATAAAACCTCATTTACAGCATCATTTGAACCTCAAATTAGCCTATATTTCTTTTCATTGGGGCGAGCAGCGAACATTTTCATGCCACGGGAAAGAATGAATTATCACCTACTATTCAATTTATTGATGTTACACACAAAAAAATGCATATTTCTCAGAAAATATTGGGTGACAAAAGCCCTTCTAAGTGCCACCATTTTACATGTAGGCATCACCAGGATTCCAAAACAAATCAAAAGGGGAGGGGGATGTGCACCCCCTCCCCTTATACCCCTCCCCCAGGACGACAATTCGTGGCATGGACCAGCATTTGCCTTCTGAAGAGTTGGGAGCTATGAAAATGCAAAGCAGTTTTGTACACATGCAGGGACCATGTAGTACCTTCAAAATTGCTACACAAAATTTGCACACTAAATTTTTCCCTGAACTACATTCTCAGATATTGAGGTGAGCTGTGCATTTATTTTGATTGTTTTTGGAAATTATACAAAGCAGAGGTCCATTGTAGAGCTTGGTCATTTCGATGTCCTATCCAATCTCTGCATATAGTTGAAATTATGCAATTTATATCGTCATATAAAATAACAATTATTTTTGTCATGTAGGATATAGGAATTTTCTATCCCATATTTCTAAAGGATGCTATATAGTATGCTATACCAAATTAACAATAATTACTATCAATGTAGTGTAGTGTCTGAGGTTTGCATCATAAATTCTTATTACTTTTATATGAGATCTTTCTTTCTTTGAAGGTGTGTAAACATGATGTAATAAACTTGTAAATTATCACTGACCTGATTTTTACAGATCTATTTACCCCAGATCTTCACTCATTTGTGAAATGATGTGGGCTTTTAATTTTAAAAAAAGTATCAAAAAAACAATTAAATTCAGCTCAGCCAATTACTTTACGAAGGCCTCAATAAAACAGCTTTCTATTATTTCACATGACACCGGATAAACACTATCTCTATATCGATACGCTCTTTTGTGTACTCGAAGGTCACGCAATGGTGATTCACCAGTCCTGTTGGTGTTTCTTTGATGGACAGCTGTTCGAATAAAGGATTGCGAAATAATGACGAACTTGTACTTAGTAAGGGACTACTCACGCAGTACACAGACAATAGATATACACTAACACGAGGATCTAAGACTAAAAGGTCGTGATTACCCGATATCCACGAGTATATTCTTGAATGGAGCCATAAAACACGAAGGAATAATACATGAGAGATTTAAACATGAAGTTATTCATTTTCCACTAGGTTCGTGCAGAAAAAGCAAGCATTTTAGTTCATATATTCAATTCGACGATAGACTACGAACACTAGCCTACGATCACTTATACTACGAGTCTGCCTGACTAATTGTACTATATATAGACCAAAAAGGCGGCAATTGTAGTTGTAGTTGTAAAATAGTAATGTAGGCCTAACCGTGTTATGTTACGTTATGAAATTATGATCGTAACATACTACCGTCTAGTCTAAAGCCTAGGTGTCAGTTTCGCGAATCGGAAAATATACATGCCCTAAAACGTTACTAGGCTAGGCCTACACTATGCCATTCTGAATTTTGTTCGTGGTTGTCTGGTAATTTAACATGTTTTCTTATTTTAATCTTGAATGTTCACTAAAAGTAACAGTTAAAAACTTCTTTTAGACTAAACGTCTGTCAATTACTTATTAGCCTAGGTAACTAGTGTTGGGAATGTTCCCCAAATAGGCTACAGTAGCATACAAGGTGATTGCTGCAGTTAGCATGAAAGGTTCTGTTTTGGTAGGCCCACTTAGAAAAGAGATATAAAATTATTGAAAAAGATTCACAGAATCTGTAAACAATCTGTTAACAATGTATGAGTATTCAACGCCGTTGTCAGAAGCGGAGAAATTAAATCACTTTGAATGCGGCACTTTTAACGGCAGTAGGCTAGGCCTAAATAATGCTTTGCAATTTGACTTCAAAATACACCTTCCAGAATTAGTATTATTTCACTAAATATTCATTTGTGATGACAATTGATCATTGCAAAATAAAGTTAAAAAGCAATTTTGTGAGTACCACAATCTGATCACAAGAAGAAGTCCGGCAATAATTGACAACATTGCAAAAATGTTAGAGGTATCTGACTATTGGTGCTTGCAGCTTTTACAGTTTAATTGCTCTAAAAATTTCATCATCTTGTCTGATTTTGATATAAAAGGTTCAGGGACTGTTATCAGCATCATGTTGTTATGTTTCAAAATGTAGGTTATTTCTACCTAAGTTAATGAGATTGGAAAAGCTATGAATCTTGCACATAGTTCTAGGAATCTAGGATAAGATATATAAAACTGCAGAAATCTATGTTAATGCTTACATTGCCGTGCTGGTGGTGTAAGATAACTTCTCAATGCTAATAGCTGAAAACTAGATTGTTTATAATTCAAAGGTAATATCAAAAAATTTTGAAAATGAAGCCTCTACAATATGCATGAAATATAAGACTCTTGAAGTTAGGCTAGGGTTTGCCCTGCATTGCTTTTTTAAATCAAAGAGTGTGGACATGGGCTAAGTTTTAATCAAGCTTTGGGTTGTAGTCAGAATTTGATAGCAACCTTAGTGGATCTATGGTAGCACAAATGTTTGTCAGGCTTATTTCACTAAGTAATCAAAAGTTTTCTAATACCACTTCAAATTTGTCATAATCTATAATTAACAAGATGATATGTCTGCATCCTGCTCCTATTCCTCTCATTTGCCACCCCACCTGCCAACGGACCCACTGCCCAGGTTCAAAATTCTCATTTGTCATAGTCTGGAATTACAGTAATTTGGCTTCCCAACTTCTAATATGTAATGGTGATGACTTATTGACACAATATCTAAAACCTGAAGTACAGTAAGAGTTCAGTAAGTAGCTTGTAAATAAGCCTTAATTTATTTCTCCCATGTCTAAAACTTGTAACTCAAATAATGATGTACAAAAAGGTTACAGAGCATACACAGAGTTCCAAGAATTTAAGTTCATAGATCAGTAATTTGATAATAAAATTGTTTACCCATGGGGAAAGTATTTGAAATTGACCTCAGAACTGATATCACACGCACTCTCTTTCTCTCTCTCCCTGTTCTTTGCAGATATATACACTTTAAACCATATTATTAACAAACACTAACAGCCATGGGTTCTTCAGAGGTGACTTGGAACCCCAAGAGTGGTGCTGAAATTGAGTTTTCAGATAATGGTGGATCAGCCAATCACAGCCATGAAAATGGTCACAGTTTACCATCAATATGCACACCATCGAGAAGGCAGAATGGTTACACAACTCTGCCACAAGAAGACATTTCAGATGGCACAGTGCAAGAGAACGGATCCAAACACAACCACTTAATAACAAAGACACCAAAGGGTTACACGTCTATGGAGGACATACAATTAACAAACCATTCTCACCAGAATGGTGGAACAAAGGAGAAGTTAGAGAAAGGTGTTGATGAAGGAGACACAGGCCCACCAATAGACAAGTAAGTTGCTTTTATCATTTTTTTGTCTTTCTAATTTTTTTTTCCTTTGACATAATTGTTTGGTTTACAGTAAAATACCAAGTTATTGCTGCGTGTACTATCAAATGCCAAATTAGTGTACTCAGCATTAATTCACTCCTTTTCTATTTTTTGCCTTTTGCTTATACATTTCAACTCTCATTCTGAGTATATTATATAGTAGAGCAGGTCTTTAGTTAAACTTTTCAACGACCACCAACTTCACACTTGCAGGTTGGTGGCTTCGTGAAAAGAAAGTTAGTTAATATGCGATCAGTTGCTGTGATGAATTATTGACAATAGTCCCATGTGCACAAAGGATTTTCAGACTGCACCCATGCGACACGTACAGTATATCTCATGTTATGTAACCAGGGTAAAATGTTGATTTTATAAATGATGACAGCTTTTCTTAAGTGCCGAAACACAGAAAAGTACTTCTCATGGCACTGTACAACTAATGTACAAAGTTGTTGCTTGTCGTGCAACATAACCAAATTCTAGATTATATATACAAAAACATAACAAAATTAAAACAAAATTATTACTCGCCAGTTCATCTAGTAAAGCAATGACAAAACCCTAGTCCTAGTCCTCTGTGTCTGAATGAAATTAAAAGAATTGTCTGGTAGCCCTTAGAAGTTACCTTAAAAAATGATAAATAATTTTCCAAACATGTTTTCAAAGTATGAGAACGCTAATGTTGTGTTTGACAGAGGAGCGATTTGTTAATCGTTTAGGATGGATATTTCAAATATACTTTGAACAGTAGCGAACGTGACCTCATCTTCGCAAATGCAGATTGCGACATAACCCACACTACATACAGTTCCTACAGTGATCACAACCAAATTTTGGTCCTTAATTTCTGGTGAGATTTCTTATAAATTATGCATGTTTTAGAAAATCGTTGAGCCGTCATATATGTAGTGTATCTGTAATTTCGAGGTCTTTGTGTAACACAAGATAAGTTTAAACAGCAGACTCTTTGCTGTTTATACGTTGTGCTGTCCAGCTCCAATGCAAAGAATGATGGCATGTAGTCTACTGTAATGTTTACAATTGGATAGTTCTACAAAGCCTTAGCTTCTCGGTACTAAATTCTGCTCTGACATCGATTCCGCCATGTTTCACCTTTCGATGTGCCAAATACATTTCAAGCTTCCTTTTACTGTAAAGTTGCTTTGTGAATTTTTATTTCAGCAATTTGGAAGAAGGGTTTGTTTGAAAGTGAGAGTGTATTATGTGCAATGCTATGTACGTACGTTCGAAGTTGTTAGCTCGTCGTGTTGAGCGGTCGTAGTCGAAAGTCTAAGTGGTGTAAGTTCAAACTAGCGATACTACAAAGGTAATTGAGTAACCTTTGTAGTAACTAGCGATACTACAAAGGAACAATACATAAATGTATTGTTCCCAACTTCCCACTTTGTCTACAAATGCCTACTGTATGTATTTCTTTATAAGTGGATGATCCAATTTTTCAATAGTATTTGTTATTTGCCGAAAAAATTTAAGAATTTGGATAAACTTAAAAAAAAAAAAATGCTGTAGCGATGTGATTTTGACAATTGGGTTCAGGTTTTTGTCCTTTCAATTGTTTTGTCTGAAGTTCTCAGTTTAGTCTGGACTATTCTTGCAACAGTTTAGTTTAAGCTCATTGTCTACGATTTACTATAATTATGATTAAATAAATTGTATAAGAAGCTTCATTGAATTAGGCTTATATTCATTCAGCCACTACAAAACTGTCTGTCCAGAGCTATAGTCCATTGGTTTTATTATATTAACTGGCATAAGTCTGTACAGTCGTTGGAAACAATATTTGGTTTGGCCTATTCTAACGACTGATCAGTCTGTGTGAGTTCACACATGGGATGTTGGAATTATGTAATATATGCTGCAGCTTCCAAGTATTAAATAATATCAAATTAACTTCAGATTCGATATACTGATGGTATAAAGTTATAAACATACTGTACACATGATATACCAAGCATGGTAGCAGGGTATGTCGTTGGGGAGGATGTGTGGCGAGGTGAGGGGTATGTGGGGCCTCGTATTGATGACAGTAAGCAACATATTTAATGGATAATATTCAACTTGACACGCAATTTGCCGGTATTAATTTGAGAATTCCTGTCAATTACAGATAAAAGTCAACCACGAACTTGCTTAAATGCATTTTGTAATTTTCGTCCAATTTTTTTTGGGTGCCCACCAATGTCATGCGGGGGGAGGGGAAAGACATTTGACTGGGGGTTCCCACCCCTTGCTGGTTACGCCACTGGCTGAAAGGTACAGGACATAGGATATTTGAACTTTTACTTCCTGAACAGGAAACGCTAAGTTTTCTTGAAAAAATAATATTGTGTTGCTTTTGGTAATTTTATGTTCTATGCCATGTGAAAATAATGTACTTTAATAACAGTTACTGTAATGTTCATTGGCATCACTAATTCAGCTTCAGGTTCAGTAGGAAGGGCTCCATTAAACATTGAAAATTTCAGATACAAGGAAATTGAATCATTCCATTCTATTAACCTTTTTATAATTTTCAGTTGATAACTGTTTGAGGATGTTTTTTTACTTTAGTAAAGGTTGCAAAAAATGGGTGACAAAACACAACCAAACTGTTACTTTTTCATTATGAAACAAAACAGTATCAGTACTAGGCCAGTCGGCCTACAGTACATTGAAAATTGTCAGCAAAATTGCATCATACCAACATTTGAAAGTGGAGTCTTAAAACCATTCAAAACAGGACATTTGACTTGAATGAAAAAAAGCAGAAAGCACCAATCTATAATTTTTTTTGTCAGGTCTTTGTCAGTCTTTCAATCTTTCAGTCAATCTTTTGATCAAAGTCAGTCAGTCAATCTTTGTCAGACCCGGGCTTTCTCTTTCATCTCATATTGTGTATATCTGGTATTTAAACTTGTCTGTCTGCCTCTAAATGTTGGTTCTTGAACTAAATGAACTTGTATTGTTCTTTTTACTTTCCATACATATTACATCCAGTCTGGAAAGTCTAGCTGCTGTTTGATGAATTAGCACAAGTGATGAGGCTCAGAACAAGTAAATACTGTACACTGAGCTATAGCATGTTTGAAATTACTTACATACTACAACTGTACACACCATGTTTGGAGACCCCGCTAATGCAAGTTATGAACAATATCAGTCTCTACCTAGTATACTGTTTGGAATGTGTGTGTACGTGTTGCTAATGTAATGGAATGAAAGAATCGGTTGTTAATATCAAGTGATACAATACACAGTAGTAAATACTGTAGTGTGTGGATCTGTGGATTGTCAAAGATACAGTACATTTAATACAGTACCTCGCCCTGGGATGGCATAGTAAAATGTCAAGGCATCAATGAAATGTGTAAGGTCTGTAACCTATCAGTGAGATGAATCATATGTCATTCACAGAAAATCATGACTGAGATGTTGTATGCATATTCATAGGTAATTTTTAGCGTACACTCTGTAGTACAGTTTCAGTGTAGTAGTGTGATCAAAGAATAAAGAAACTGTTTAATTTAGTAGATTGTATGTACAGTATGTAGTTGATGATTCAACTGGCTTGGTAAGTTGGTACAGTACCTACTGAAGAAGAAATTTGTCTCACAAACTTTCTGATGAGGGCCAAGGAAGGGGTGGGACAGGAACTGACAGTATGCTGTCCTCAGTTCCTAGGCAGGACTTTTAAGAAATGATGTCAACTTGACATCACAGTTGATATCTGTGCTAGGGTTCACTTTCTTGGTACTGGACTGTTCTGATGTTAGATTCACAGACAGGCCTACAGTGTGTAAGGGTTTCTCTGCCCCCCCCCCCATCCCCCAGTGTGTGTGAAGTTTATGTAGATAACAAGAATTATTGTTCTACTGGGAAAGTGGAAAGAATTTGGACTCACCATATATATTGCACATGTTTAGCCAAGTAGGTGGAAACTACTTTTTTATGATTTTATTGAAATAATTTGAATTTGAGGTTGAACTCTCAGTGAGTAATAGTATGTGTATACAACAGAGCTGAGTTTGTGTTCAGTGCATATATACATACAATTTATGGTTTTATCTTGGCACTTGTAAGATACAGTACAACGTGAGAGTACACATATGTTGTCTTGGTGTGTACAGCAGATTGATCAAATTTACTTCGCTCCTCGCTTACCTGTCTCCTCACAACCTTAGCACCTTGTTCTACCATGCCTATAGAGTCCTGGTAAAATAATAACACTGTTTGCCCGCTATGACTGGACCCCCCCCCCGGTCACTGCCCTTCCTTCTCATTCTACCATTAAAAGTGTCATCACACGGTTTCTTGTGGAAAAATTTCCCTTGGATAGATCGATTGATCCCTTGGATTGAACAGATTGATCAATTCTGTCTTGCAGCTTCATGGTACGATAGAATTATGTTGTAACTTGGTTAAACATGCTTTATGTGTTGTGGCTTGATTAAGCGCCTCATACTGTATTTGTAACTTTGCATAAATAATACGTTATCTACTTTATGAACCTTAGAGCCAAATGTGTGTGTGTAAGAGAGTAAATTTTGAATATTTTTTTTTTCCTCATTTCTTGACATAGATGGATGCTGGCATTTATTATCTTCGCTCTCCATGGAGTGGGAACTTTGCTGCCTTGGAATTGTTTCATCACGGCTGAAGCTGTAAGTTGATGCTGTTGTCATCTCTTGTCATAATTTTACACGTGAACATTAAAGAGGGAGCATGTCGCCTTGACAACAGAAAGTATGAAGAAAAAAGAAGAAACCCCAGTTCTGTATAAACACTTCTAACAATTGACATCTCACTCTATAACACTATCCTTCAGTATGCAAATTCACACAGCATGTTCGCATGCTTGTGAGCATTTTTCATGCAAAGTGTGTGCCTTCATTTCAAAGATCCTTAAACAGTATAGATCGTGCAAGTCAGGACCGATATGACCGTGCGGCCACTGTTTGAGATGCTGGAGAGCCCCATTGGCCTACCATAGAACATCTCACTGTACTATATATATATACTAAAGTAGTTGATTTTGCATCTACTGTAACTATATATACTCTAACAAGAGCTGGCATACCAGTACCTTCATGATAACATATATGCCTTAATTTATCTCTCTCAGTACTGACAGTCACTGTCTAGTGCTATCAGCTTTGTAAAAATTAATGCAGTATTGTGGTTGTTTTCCAGGACTTGGCCACTTTCTTCACAAGAATGAATACGAAATGATAATAGAGAATTCCATAACAGTGACAACGTCAGAATTTGTCTGCAAATTAATGCATTGGCTCATAGCTTCACAGACGTAGAGCAAAGTGTTGTCTGGACTTGACATATAGTAATATTCTCATAATGATACTAACGTTGATAGTTACGTTGGATATCGGTATCAATTGGATGTGGATGGCTATGAGTTACAATGGAATGCATGCAATAGCTGAAATTGAAAGTTGAAACCGTAAAAGGTTGCTTGCTAAAAAATTGCTAAAATGTGTCGATAGTACGGGAATGGATGCTCCATTTCACCAGATTTTGCCAGATAATTGAGGTGGGCTCCATCAGACATTTTCAGGAGGAACTTGAAATTTTTACTGAATCTTATGAGTACTTCTAGGTGGACTAGTGACTTTGACACAACTTTCAACTATTTGTGCTTAATTTCAAAGCTCCAAATAGAGTAAGCTGACAACAGTACTTACATGATGCACCAGCATATGTCCAAGTTTGGTCTTATCACTTCCTCCAGTAGCAACGTTGACGTCATGCTGGATAAGGAATGAAGTTAAAGTACTTCAGGCTTCCTTTAAATGTGTATGTCATGTGAAAATTTTAAATACTGTACATGTTGTCACTTTGTGAAAAAATGCAACTCTAGAGATATTTTGGGAGAAATAACAAAGAAAAAAGGAAGAAAAAAGAGGCCAATTCTATGGAGGGAAATGGGCACACTATACAAAATCTCATCTGTTTCATCTGCATTATTTTCCATAATTTTCTCAGAGCTGTCGGATCTTTGAGTGTGGTTGTAAACTTAATAAAGTTAGCTTGATTTTCCCAGACATTTACTGTACAGTAAACATGAATGTGTAGTACTTTATGGAGACTCTTTTGGGCCTGCTAAGTAAATTCCGTAGGGTCAGAACCCCAAGAAAGTACTGCTGAAAATTTTTTGGGCTCAATTTAGATACAGTAGCTAAAAATTTGGGATAAGACAGCATAACCTTTAAGCTAGAGAGATTTTCAATGAGTGAAGAAGTACCGTTAGAATGGTACTAAAAAACTGGTTTAAGTTAAGATTGTCATAAATTTAGCTCTTGTTTCCAATCTTGCTGTTTATATCCAACTGTCACAAAGATTAATTTGTGAGTACTCACCCAGGGTCTTAAAAATATCTACATTCCAATGACGGAAGATGATTGCCTAAATTTCAAAACAGCATTTTTGTATGGCAAAGATGAGAATTTTTTTTCAAATATGGTGATATTTTGTGAATAATGAATGATGTCATTATGGTATTGAAAGTGTAAATGTTTATGGTTTAGCTTTATAATATTTTCAATCATTTCATATCAGCAGAGGCAAATCATTATTTTTTACAAGAAAGTAGCATTTTGACAAATTTCTAAATTACAGATAATATTGACAGCGAAGCAAATATTCCAAATGTATCACATTTCCAAAGATTAATCAGCATTGATAGTTTGAAATGATTAGCATCACAAAACGTGCTCAATATTGTGCAATTTTTTAAGTCTCATAATTTTTCTAATCAAAATATCAAAAATTTATTAGAAAACAACAGAAGTTTCATACCAGAGTTTAGTTATTGTAGATTGATTCTAATTTGCAGATAAATAAAATCCATTTTCATTCCCTCATCAGTTGAGTTTAAAAATTTAAATAATGTATCAGTTGATAGGGCACATTTGTTTTTGTTTGGCCAAATAAATTTCTTTTAACCTTGATATGGGTGATACCATTACACTGGTCATTGGTCAGATTTTAGTGATAAGTGGAGTATTGTGTTGTTGACACCATCTGCTGTAATTGTGTATGACTTCCTTCTGATTATAGTGAATTGACACTATATCAGGCAACCAAACTTTACTAATAAAGTTCTAAAGGGTAATTGATGGTGTTACGGTCAAATTGCTGAACAATACAGTACTATCACTAAAACAAAACAGGATGTCCTTCCACCCTGACTATGATTACTCAGTAAATAATGGTTTCGATTTTGGGAGTCCATATTAGTTCCATGACCATCTCATCGCTTAGTGTGCACATTGCTTCAAATTTGTCAGTGTAATGAAATGAGCATACTACAGTTCTGTAGTATTGCCTCGAGCTACTGAAACTGTTGCGCAATTTCTACCAACTTTGATTTTCTTTTGCTTTCCTTTTTAACGTACATTACATAGATGTTGTGTATCAATATACTCATGATATGAAGAAATAAGTGTTTTACAACATATGTTGAAATTTATGACAAAGTACTAATGATTTTTGAAACATTTAATCCTTTTGGAATATCACAAGCTGCCTTACTTATGTCACAGCGGCATGTGATGTAAGAACTTCCTGTCTGTGCTACTAGCTAAGATATTGTAAATATGTTCCTAGGGTAAGGGGAAGGTGAGATAATGGTAAAATGCTCTCTGTTATACTTACTAAGTGTACTGTGTGCAATTCGTACTCTGTGAATAGTCTTAGTATCCGATCCAACATTGTGTGCCAAGTGTATACTTCAACTCTTGAAGTTGAATCATTGGTTATTGTTTATATTTACTTCACCAGTCCTCTCTTACCTGTCTCCATGCTACATATGCACTCAAATCTACCTATACAGGCTTACAAACATAGGTAGCAGTTTAGCACTGTGCCCCCACTGACCTACTTCAGGGGTCAATGTCCACTTGCCCTTCCTTGCAAATCTACCATCCTCAAGGCTTACAACTGTAACTTCAAGTGTGATTTACATCCATTGGAATCTTGTTGATTTTAAAGTTTCGTTGAAGTTTCTGAAAGAAGCAAAGTCCCGAATTCAAACATAAATGCCCAAACCAGTAAGCTTCTTTTTTATGTGTGAGGCTATTCTTCAAGAACAGATTGTCATTGCACAAATATATACTGAAGGATAATTTTACGACAAAATTTAAGTAATTGCTGTACAACTTTATACATGTATCAAAGGATAGCAACCTTAAAAAGAGTAGACAGACTTGGACAGAAACAAATTAACCATGAAATTATAATGTAAAAAGTGATATACATTCAGCATTTTATATTTCTTTCTAATCTTTTTCACCCAGTATTTCACAGAACACAAGTTTGGAAATCTTTCCGATGATGTCGAGTACAAGGACAAGTTTATCGCCTATCTCGGTCTCTGCGGCTTTCTGCCTAACGTCACATTCCTCGCAATTGCCTTATTTTTCCCGCCAAAGTGAGTAACTCGTCACTTATGTGTAGATTTGTTGAAGCAGAGAAAAGGTGTCAACTATGTTGTAAAGAACTGTGGATCTGCAGTATTAAATAGTTTGCTATATGTGGATGAGCCTTAAGTTGTAGTTTGCTTAAGAAACTCTTCACTACAGTACAGAGTGATATAAACCAAACATTACGATATTAAGATTGGAATATTTTATCCCGAAATGATCCAAATAATATCAAGATGCGTTTTTGAGTTTGACCGCTAGTTTGTAATTTCTAGGCTTCTAGCCAAACAAAATATTGTTCGATTTCAGTTCGAAGGCTGACAAACCTGTCAAGCTTTTCTTTCGCAAAAGTTGCTGGTTAGCAAGTACTGTATAGCAACACCTTGACATTTCTCTATCAATATTGCACCCTTACAGTTTTGTTAAGTTTAATACAGTTATATTAATTACATAAAAAACATAAACAACAAAATCACTGATTCAAGCACGATGAAATTTGATGATAATTGAATTGTAGGTACAACCTAGCAAACTGTTTGGCAATGGAAGTATATCACAAACAGAAATCTTCAGCATTGTCAAATTTGATGCATTGCATTTGTTGACTTCTATAGTTGATAAATGGTCTGCACTTGGTAAACGAGGGGCTGCACCCCTATTTCGTCAATGGCTTGGGCAAGATTCCAAAATATTGCAATATTTGCATGCAGAAATGACGAAAAAGCAAATAACAGATGGCTTTTACAGGTGGGTCGAGTAAACTGTGGATGCCAAATTATAAGTTTGTTTTGCTACCAGTGAATTTGAACATGGTGGGGGTTAAAAAAGAAATTAAAAAAAAAGGAATTGACATTACCATTGCACAATCCTTGTGGTAACACAACTTTAGATTAAATGTTTTGTTTGTTTTGTTTTTTTCATTTTCAGGTCAAATCGTGTCATGACATTTTTGGGGTTGATTGTAATGATGTTACTCTTTGTCTTAACAACCATCTTGGCCGTTATTGATACATCAGACTGTAAGTATTCCACTGTGAGCTTCTTTAAAAAGTAATCACCAGTTTTTTTTATGAGTGAAACATGTGAAGCTAAGTAACAGCAGTTTGACTAATTCACTGGCTGACTAGCTGGATAAATAGAACACTAGGTAGTGTGTAAGACTCCTTTGATGTAGCAAAGTAACAGGTAGACACAGTATGGCACTTACCCACAAGTACTTTACATCTCTTGTTGAAGAACCCTCTCTCAATATCTGTAGAGATGAGGGTAGCTTCGTTAACCTCTACGTTGCGTATGAAGGAGATGGAAATAGTCTGTGATGTCGTTAGCGCACACATTCTTAAAGATAGTTTTCTTCCCTGTTAATAATACACATTCTTAAAGATAGTTTTCTTCCCTGTGAATAATTAATTTTTCTTTTTATTGTCCTTGTTATATGGAAAGGAATGGTAAACTACAGTATTGTACTTTGTATAAATACAGAGTTACCATTGTTACCTTGTGTGTTCAATAAGACCTAATACAGTTACCCAGCAAATATGCAGTCTGTATACAGTACTCTCATGATACATTGCTCTTAATGTTAAAGAACGTGCTAACAGCTGTTAGTAAGAGCAAGATCAGAGTTTTGATCCCCAAGACACCCATCATCTTACAGTTTAAATTCAAGCACAACTGATCACAAGGCATTTCCTGTTTTCTCAAATTGTTTCTCTCATCTATAGATGACTTTTTCTTCAAAATCTATAAATAAACCATCAAAATGAGCATTTTTACAGCTCAGTTGCCATGATGATGTCAATGCATCCACATCCGTTGGTTGCAAGGTACATTCTTCCTGTTTTAACAAAACTGAATACTCACATGGGCATCATAAAAAAAACTGCTATTAGTATGTGGTGGCATGGAACCATTG
Source organism: Apostichopus californicus (assembly GCA_020650975.1). Classification (NCBI taxonomy): domain Eukaryota; kingdom Metazoa; phylum Echinodermata; class Holothuroidea; order Aspidochirotida; family Stichopodidae; genus Apostichopus; species Apostichopus californicus. Next base: position 17,137 of record JAIPMN010002325.1, read on the forward strand.
ATGCAGACAATTCAAAGCTAACAATTTGAAATGATCAGCACGTGTCCTTGTGAAATGTCCCCTTGACTTTGATAAAAACCGAGTTTATACAGTTTTAGTACATTTTTGGCTCAGGAGAATTGACAAGATGGTTAGTACAGTGTTATGTCATCCTTGCAGTGTTTGATGACCCTAGGGAGAGTAAGTTAGAAGGCTGTCTTCACATTGAGATGTTTAAATTCAAATACTTAGCTACTGCCATAAATACTTCCTACATGTGTCTGTGATTTCAAGTACATAGCCACTCCCATAAAAACCTTCCTACATTTACTTTGTTCCTCGCTTACCTGTCTCCCCACAACCTTAGCACCTTCTACCGTGCATAGAATGAACTGGTAACCTTTTAACACTGTGCATCCTCTATGACCGGCCCCCTCCGGTCAATGCCCTTCCTTCTCATTCTACCACCCAATGTGTCTACATC